>JAAAKL020014711.1:0-11818 GCA_010016065.2 Carybdea cf. marsupialis auct. non (Linnaeus, 1758)
TCAGTAGGAGCCGACATTTAGTGACGGCTGCCATCAGCAAGAGCAGGTCAAAAGAATACAACTTATCAGAGTCGTTAATCAAAATGCAGCAAGTCAGTAATTCTGTAGTTTGGATATTGGTAGAAAGTTGCCGAAAAAGTCAGTAGGAGCCGACAATTACTAGAAGGGTTGGTTCAGGCTGCTGGCAAAAAATGCCCTCACCTGTGCAACTGCTGTCTCTTTAAATAGCATTCATCGAAACAAAAGCAGCTCCTGTTTTGTCAAAGAAAAGAAAATTTCAAACCTCGTTTCTAAATATTAAGAATAACAGGTGTTACGATGGCCGATTCGAACACACGAACTGAGACTACAACCTAGTCTCGAACTCAGAAAAGACTCATGAAGATAAGAATTTCAGCTTATCTTACAAATCAAACATGTCTATGTACACTCCAAGTAGAACTTGCCTTCTGAATACATGGATCAGCATATT
Source organism: Carybdea cf. marsupialis auct. non (Linnaeus, 1758) (assembly GCA_010016065.2). NCBI lineage: Eukaryota > Metazoa > Cnidaria > Cubozoa > Carybdeida > Carybdeidae > Carybdea > Carybdea cf. marsupialis auct. non (Linnaeus, 1758). The sequence continues at coordinate 473 of JAAAKL020014711.1, forward strand.
CACATATAACTTAACAATTGTATTATTGATACGCTATCAAGCAGCATGTGACTTCCCACGCTCTAATGTTTCGCATGCTGGCGTGGTTTCGAAACTATATCTAATGCTGACGAAACGAAACTGAAACTGAGGTGGGATCGAGATTTATTATACATATTCGTAACAACAGGTAACAATTTACTAATATGTGCATTTTACTATTCTATTCTATTATGCTTTTTTTGTGGGGAAGATTTCTTTACCATAGATGTTTGCTTTGACAAGCTTTGGTGATAAACGTTGAGTAACTGTGAATTGTTAACCAACTCACTCTCGCATCATATATTCACAGTATGGACCCAGATAAATATTCAAAATGTACGCCCGAATAAAAGTTGTTTTATGATTGATTAGGCTCCTTAATCTTCATACTTGCTTAATTCAACAATCAAAAGCAGGATTTTCCCACAGTTTTTATATTCAGATATGAATTGAGATAATGCTATTAAAATAATTTAAATTCACATTAGTGGATGTAAATAACACTTGTTTATAATAACATAAGAAAAATATTTGCAAGGAATGGCAGTAAACGAGAACCCACTACTATATATTCAACTCTGCCATAAATAACAATATCAAAGCTGAATACATCAATAAAGGAAATATATTTTTATCCACCGTTTTTGAGTTTGATATATTTCTAGAGAGCGAAAATTTATCTGCACCTTCATTTTAAAAACATACAGTGATCTTGTATTTGTATTAAATGTAGGGTGCAATATATAAATTCCGAAAAGATTTGTTAGGTAAACCTTGGACATGATGATGATTGATATACCTATAGATTATCTGATATACATCGAACGCCTGGAATTGTACTGATTATAGCGTCGATATGTCACTGAAGGTCTTAAATTGGTCGTTTAGATCAAAGCACAAGGAAAGGAACCTTTTCCTGTGTACGCACAGGTAATTTACATCAATCGTTTCCTTATTCTATTTGCAGATAGGATTCTTCGGCACCCTCGACACATAACCGGAGATTCCCGTCAACACATATACGGCGTATTAGGTCACCAAATACTGAGGTTTTTGAATACGCTCTCCAGACTGTAGATTTTTAAAAACGCCGGCTCGTCGTACGTGTGGACAGGCAAATATAATGTGAATACGAAATGTGTGGACGCGATTTTTTCAAATACGGAGAAAAAAAATCTCCGTATACAAAAATCTCCGTATACAAAAATCTCCGTATACAAAAATCTCCGTATGCAAAAATCTCCGTATACAAAAATCTCCGTATGCAAAAATCTCCGTATACAAAAGTCTCCGTATACAAAAAATCTTCATATTCAAAAATCTCCGTATACAAATATCTCCGTATACAAATATCTCCGTATACAAATATCTCAGTATACAAAAATCTCCGTATACAAAAATCTCAGTATACAAAAATCTCCGTATACAAAAATCTCCGTATGCAAAAATGTCCGTATGCAAAAATCTTCGTATACTAAAATCTCCGTATGCAAAAATCTCCGTATACAAAAATCTCCGTATGCAAAAATGTCCGTATACAAAAATCTCCGTATACAAAAATCTCCACATACGTGTGGACAGGGCCTTCATCTCAATTCTAGAAAATTATAGTTATAAAAGACAATATATTAGTAATAGAATTAAACGTAAATTAACGTTGTTATTAAACGAAAATTGTTCTTATAACGGTGGAGTTGATGATTAACAAAAAGGAAACCACTATGTCAACTACTTGCGCTGCTATAAGCAATTGTAATTAATAGTTGGGGTCTTGAGGTGGACATTTTCTTTAAATATTCAGTCCAGCAACACTTTTTTGCTAACAACTTGTGTTTTGTTTTTTTCAGACTATGTGACTATGATCATAAGTTGCTAAATAGCCGCTGAATTTTATCCAACAAATTTTTCGTGATCATATTGTACGTTAGAAGGGAAAAATTGAAAAGAATTCAAAATTTCGGGGAAAAAAACCGTCAAGTGCATATAAAATCTTTTCTTTAAAAATATAGTACTATGTATTTAAACAGCGTTTCAAAAATGTTTCTATGTTTAAAGGTTTCAATTTCTACATCTTCCTCATATGATTCCGGCAAAAAATTTTCTGGGGCATTCCTCGCCTCGTCTTGTAAAGGAGTCTCTATTACCTCACTTAAATCTAACGAAGCACAACTATCTTTTCTTTCGTTCACCAATCCCAAAACATGCTCCAATCTATTACATTTCATAACATAAAGTAAATATGAGAAGCAGCGTTTGATAAGTGATGTAAGACAGTGGCCATTGTAGTTTCACGCCAAATAAGGAAATATGTTTCAGACAACGTTTCCTCCATAACTGACTTCTTCAAGTCTATCAAGAATATTACTATAAGCACTTACTATTTCTAATAGAGCTGAAGAAGTTTGTTATGGATGAGACGTTGTCTAAACCATAGTTTCCTTAATTGGCGTTATTATTCTCTCCTTCTGTGCGGTCTAATGAAGCCTTCATCGCCATCTATCTTGCCCTGAACACTTTGACAAGCGTCTCTGAGATATCGTTGGGAAGTATGAAACAGATTTGCTTTGGCACATCCTTCACGATAATACTACTCCCGATAATAAATATAATCTTAGAAATAAGCTGGTTGTTGCTAGCAACACTATCACTCTTTTGTGTTACAATGCGCTGTGTAGTTTGCTGACCAAAACAACGTTAACAATGTTATATTGAAACATTGATCCGTCGTTTACAAAGCATGTATCTATCACAAATGAAAATGGCGATCTTCGTTTGCTTTTCGACCGAAACTGGCCAACTTTGGAAGGCAATTTCTCGCCATTGTGCACATTAAATGATTGGGGGAAAATACTTTCATGGAGTGTGACGTTTTCTCAAACAACTGGTCCAGAAATAAAGAAGGCACCAAAGGGGGACAACGAAAATCATTGTCTAGGCATCTTTTGAGGCCAGAGCTCCCGGTCTATATATTCTTTATTGCTTGTCGCTGTATTAATCACCTCATCAAAAATGTTTATTTCTTTACCTGTTAGTTTTGAAAGCGTTTCTCTTTCTTGCTTCGTCACAAATAGAATTATTAAGTTGCTTGTTCATATATTTGTACAGAACTGAAGTTGGTTACAAATGAGTTGTTTATAAAATAATCGTTAAAAATATCGTGTATATGAAAATAGATCTTTGTGTATGGAATAATTTTTTGTGAGTTTTTTAAAAATTAACTGGTTGAACGGCTTGCTATTCTTAGAAGTCTGCTTTAAAATCTGCTAAGGTGCTAAGGTGTTAAGAATCTCAGAAAACATAATGGTCAATGACATGGTCATGGGCGTATCTCAAGGGGATACCACAGCCTTTTCTCGCCACTGACATACTTAAATATTTTATTAGCTTTCTTCCTATGACTAAAAATACACTGATTTTGTGGTTGCTTTTTTTCCAGAATGTTTCGTAAATTCATTACGTTGCCATACACCAACTCCAGTATGCTATCCGAATATCACCTATACCACCAGATTCTTTAATGTGGCTATCTGTCAATAAATGTGGTCTCTGTGGCAAGAGTCGGGCTAACCGGAGTAAATATATAGTATCGACCATAACAAACTTTTCAATGATTGTGGGAGAAAAAGTTGGATGCTGCTTTACAGTCTGAAGCAGCCTGGAACATATTTCTGTTATCAATCATTTGTGCACAAACAAGGAACTACTTCAACAATAGAGAGCCGTTGAGGAACTTTTTCAGTAGATATTTACGAAAGTCCATCAAATGGTAATGATTGCCTATGTTTATCACTTGTGGAAGAGTATTTTCTTACTTGAGCTATACACCACAAGTTTATATAGTCTGCAAATATAAATATCTACACAATGCTATGTACAGTGAAATCTCTCTATAGGGGACACCATCAGGAGCGAGAATAGTGACCGCAAATAGAGACGTGTCCACAACAAAAGGTTTCCATTTCCCACCTGATTCTTGACAAATTAGATCCATTGAGGCTCAGATACTACATTTTATCTTAATTGGTTTACCTGGGTACAGACCATAGAGGGACCTTGTGGGCACATTTAAAAATATTTTTGTCGCCAAAAATGTCCCTTGAGGTGGAGTTTTTGATGTAGCAAAATGCGGGCAATACTTCCCTCAGAAAACTCTCAAACAGAATAACTCTCAAACTTCCCTCAGAAAAAATAAGCATTCATTTCAAGCGTTTATCCTTTATTAAGATAGCATGAAAAAGCTGGAAATTTTTGTTTGTTTACATTTAGCTATTTTAGACTTTTCGACTTTAGTAATTGCCTCTGATAAAGCCTTGGTTAAGGACTCGTTACTTTGGTTCTGCGCGTACCTGAGCAGTTCATCCAGGGTCCGTAGTTACCATTTGGCTGGTCTTCATCTTCCTCATTGGGTTTATCATCACTTGAAATAATCAGTGGCCACATCTTGTTCACGGAGAGCGTCATGAATAACTCTTCCCTTGCTGTCGTGCCAGTCGACAAGGTTTGTAATGATCTGGCCAACCGAAGTAGCAAGATTATGATAGGATGTGAGATAATTTTCCAAAGTTATATTTTAGTCTTCGTTTGAGAGCTGAGAGAAGAGACTTAGGAACTCCTCGTCAAGTTCATCCCCTTCACGATCAATGCTGACCTGAAGAAATGTCGCATAGTCTCTGTAGAAACGTTCTGCCAAGCTATTTGTATGCAGTCAATTGCTTTTTAAACATCGACGTCTTAAAGCAATATATTTACAACGCTTTTCTCCCCTCATCTACCCGAGCCAGTACGTATCTCAACAAAAGCTTTCTGTACTTTGACTTGAACGCTCTAACGGTAGTAAACTAGATGTTGTTCGTTTTGGTAAAACTTTCAATGTAATGTTGCAAAGTTTACTTTGCGGTGTTTCCGAATGAGAGGGTGCATTATTAAGAAAAAATAATAATCTCTTCGTGTTGGACTTTCCTATCAAGTCGCATTATAATCGTTTCCATCAGCTCTGTTGTCATCCATGATTTAGTGTTTGCAAAGTAATGTACGTTGTTTGGTCTGTCCTTATTCTTCAAACTCTGGAAATATCTAGGAATTTTAATTTTCCAAATAAAAACTGGCTCCTACACAAATGACCAATCAGCTGCAACGAAAAAGCAACTATTAGTCTGACTTTGGATTTTTTACCTCCCCTACAGCCAGTGGCTTTTTGCACTAGCCCTTTTCCCGCAATGCCTTGTAAAAAGCCCAGATTCATCCATTTTCCAAATGTTCTTAAGTTCATATCCAGTTAAAAGCTCAGGCAACAGTTCGATCCTAAATTGGATGGTATATCATGGGACATCATTTGTCTCACCAGTTATTCTTGTTTCCCGTAACCCATAATTAGCCTTGAACTTTTCGAACTAACCATTGTAAGCCGCAAAGCTTCCAAGTCATCGTTTTTTAATCTTTCCTTGATTTAACATGGCTTCTTCTTGTAACATAGGGCAATCAGGATACATGTTTACATCAGTAAATCTCTTTTACAATGAAAAAAGAACTTTGTTTATCATATTGAAAAGTCCACGCCTCAACCTTTTTCGGTTCCCAGTAAAAAATCTGTTGATCACAGAAGAAATGTACGACTATGATATTCCTTTGCTCGTCGACAGAAGTTTAACCCAGTTGCTGAACAAATCGTTTTCTAGAGGTTACAATGCCTATATGAACATTTGAAGTCCACTTATTAAAGAGAGATCAAAGTGCCAGAGAGAACCAACAAGTGTGGATGTATGTATGTATGTATGTATGTATGTATGTATTTATGTATGTGTGTATTTATTTGCCATAAAATAAATAAATAATAAATTAAATTTTAAAATTAAAATAACATTGACTAGGATAAAAAAGGTTACCATAATATTCTTCTTTCTTTTTTATGTCCCTTAACCCTTAGGGTCGTAGGGTCGCTGCACAGATGAACGTTGCACCAAATTTTTCCACCTCTCTCTATCAGAGGCTAGGCTCTGAGTAGTAGCAAAGTATTTTCCTGTCCATTCTGAGATGTTATCAGACTACCTCTTTCTCTGTCTGCCTCATCTCCTCTTTCCCTGCACAGTTCCTTGTAGGATCGTCTTGGAGAGACCGCTACTTCTTGTGACATGACCATAGCATCTTAATTTTCCTTTCATCACTGTGCTTAGGAGAGGCTCATAATGAACAACATGTTGCCTGATTATTCTATGGACTTCTTCATTCGCAACATGTTGAGTGTAGGTGATGTCAAGCACTCTTATGAAACACGTAATCTCTACTGCTTGAATCTTCCATTGGGGCTCTGCTGTCAAGGCCCAGGACTCACACGAGTACAGAAAAATGGAGAGTACCAATGCATGCAGTAGCTTTAGTTTGCATGTTAGAGCAATGTTCTTATCTCTCCAGATTGGCTTCAGCTACAATAATATGTGAAGAGATAAAACCTACTTCTAATAAATAAAAAACACCTCCAATTTAAAATGGCAGGAATAACATTACAAGGTCTCATTAGCTCTATTTCCATAATGGTCCCGTTAGAGATGTGTAAATTAATGAAAAGAGTATCAAAATAGGATTTGGAAACACAAAACACCCACCTTATGCCACTCTTATATCGGCCCTTGGCCACTAACAACCGAATAGAACACAAAAATGTTATCCTATTCCTTCCTGATAATTTTTTAAAAACTTTCTTTTAGTTTATCTTTAAACGTGTTTGCTTTGTTCGTGGACTTTACCTCAGTTTCTAAACTGTTCCATATGCGAGGTCCAAGGTACGATAAACTTTTCTGTCCTATAGTTATTCTTCCCAGTGGAAGGTATAATTTATAACAAGACTTTCGTCTTGTTCGGTTTCAAGTTGCTGGAATTAAATATCTTTGGTGCATTTTGGAGAGAAACCATTAGAAAATGTGAAAACATGTGCAGCCAGAATCTAATCGACTCTGTGTTTTTTGGCAGCCAATTTGTGGATTTGAGCTCATTGATTTCAATATGTGCTGTGTTGGCTAAGTTTAAGCAATAACGAGTTCATTTATTTTGTAAGGATTAAATTTTATTCCACAGCCTTTCGTTTAGCATGGGATGTCATGCAGTGCACCATAGTCGAAATGAGGTTGAATGATGGAATATAATAGTAATTTATCCAAATTGTAGTTCAAATATGTTTGTTTTATAGGAACTTTAGTTTTCCATTGAGTTTACGACTTACTTTAGTAGCCATTGCCTCTCCAGAGAGGGACGCATCCAAACAGAATCCAGGATAAGTAACCGTCGAATGTTGTTTAATCTTAGTATTATTCCTTGTTATGTCAAGAGCTTTTTGGACTCTACAACCTTGAAGAGAATATATTTTGCTTTGTCATTTCCAAGGTGAATATTTAATTTATTTTCTAGAAACCAATCACAAAGGGAGTTCAGGTTCCTGTATAAGTTCCTTTCTATTTTGTCGATGTTTTTATCTCTAAATAATAAACATTTTGGTACTTCAAAGTGATGTCACCTTGGAAAAGTTTAACCCTGTTAAAACTACGTATTTTGAAACTCCCAGGAATGGGGATGGGGGAGTGGCGCTGGTAGGTACCCTTCTCTGTTAATGCTAACAACTCCACGAATATCTTAATCTTGGGTATAAATACTACTAGGATCATTAACTCATCTATTAGCTATAGAAAAAAATGTCTGTTCATTGCATAGAAGGTTATGACGATACAGCGCAGACTTACTGTGCTTATTGACCGTTCGACAATTCATTGTTAGAATATCTTTGGTTATCACAACGTAAGGTAAGAATTCGTAAGGTTTAGAACATAATAAAATACCGTTGAGTACAAGGAGCACTGTTACTCGCTTTTACATGATTTTAGGGTCTAAGGTTGGTTTACTTTTAGTAACTTTCTCTTTAGATTTTTGTGTTGTTTGTAAGTGAATCTCAGTAATAGGTCAACACTAACACTTTTCCAAAGTTTTCCAAATACTAATAAATAAGTTTGAAGAAATGCTAAAAAGTTTGATAAGGATTACCCACGTCGATCATCATCAGATATTAGGGATGATACAGAGCTGCAGGTTCACTATCTCCCCTCCTCCCAAGGTAAATAAACTTGATTGAGCATTAAGGCAACTAGCTAGTGGGTTTAAAAATTGTCATGTTAATCCCTGGATGTGTACTCTTACAGAAAAATTGTAATGTGACAATTTAGCTATAGTGTTTCCTTCATGGAGATTCAACTGGCTTCCAATTGGGAACAACGTGTATAGAAAATTTTCTTTGAAACACTTTGGTATTTCAGAAACCTTTAAATATGTTTATACCATGAACATGCCATTACAAATTGGTGATTAGTATGTAACCTGCTTTAATTCCAAAAAAATATTTTTGTAACACTTTGGGATTTCAGAAACCTTTAAATATGTTTATAAATGAACATGTCATTACAAGTAGGTCCTTAGTATGCAACCTGTTTTAATTCCAAAACAAATATTTCTAACACTTTAGTATTTCAGAAACCCTTAAATGTGTTTATACAAAGAAAATGTCACTACAAATAGATCATCCGTATGGAACCTGTTTTAAGAAGAAAGAAATATTTGTGAAAGTCTTTGGTTATCTCCCAATTAGATATTAAAGGTTGGAATATATATACAGTAATGGCTTATTAAAACCACAGAATCATTCCATCTAATTACATGTTAACAATCGTGTATTTGTTGGTTTGAAAAGTTGTTTGTTAGAAGGTGTTGACACATACTGATCTACTTGTTTGTTACAGAATAACAGAAGGAAGAAATTGTTGTTCAAGACACGTAAAGACAATCTGGCATAAAAAGAATGTTATGGAGTCATGACAAAGATTCATTATATAATATTGAGAAAGAAATGGTGATATAACATTTGTTTAAACAATAAAAATAATTTAAAAAGAAATGAAAACGAGGAGGTATCAGTACGACAGATATAGCTTTCAATCTAGTTTCTTGTGTATTTCATGCAGCCTTCAGTAATGATCAATTATGTAACTTTGCTGAACGCAATAACATAATCCCAAACGAAATGAAATGATTAGATATCCATACGATATTAAAAACTAGTTTTGTAATTTTGACTTCTGTATAGTTTTTGCTATCTTAAGTAACAGTGTTGCGACTGCGACCTACAAATTTGTTTTATGATTACATAAAAGTTTTACTAGCGTCCCACTATGATGAGCAAAATTTACAAATAACTTACCTTTGGTAAAGTAATACTCGTCCAATATTTATTTGAAAATGGTATTGACATCTGTTGAAGCCATTCTCTAACTGTCCTTGTCAACAGGGAGTTACGGATTAATCCAGACGCGTCCATAGTTTTCAGGTATCTTCGAGATTTGATGCTTTCTAAGAGAAAACAGAGTTTTAATCAAGTGTGAGCATACTTCAAACAACGTCCAGAATGAAATCTAAACCCTTGGAATAGTTTGATGTTGTAATAAAACTGAGGGTTATTTTGATATCCAGTTGGAAGATCGAGAATTCTGACTGAGCTGTGGTTGATGAAAGCCACACTCTCTCTGCTAATTAGAAGTAAGATGGCAATAATTGTCACAAGAAGAAAGAAAAAGCGTTTTTCCTTTGTTGTGTATAGGTGTCTTGTATGTATCTGTTACTGAAAAGAAGACATCTGTTTATGGAATTTAATTGCTAATAATGACTTTTAAAAGTGAAAATAAAGACGCGGTCAGGCATAATAGGATGTTACGTCTTAAAATAACGATCTGGTGTTATTGCAATAACAAAGATCTTTCCCGAGGTAAAACAATGGTGCGAAATTCCGCCCAATTCCGCCTAAAAACGTCAAACGACTTTGGATTGTTGGCAGAAGCTGGGCTTTTAAATGGAACAAGTATGTTATTAGTGTACTTTTATTGTAGATTCATATTTAGATAAGATTTATAAATTATAGTTATATTTAAGAAATGAAAACACTGCTTCAAACTTAAGCAAGAATTGGAAAAGGTGGAAGAAGTAATTCTGTGGCAGATTAGCACAATTACGCCATCAAGCCAAAAAGCCCAGATTTGAGGGCCAGATGAGGCAGAGAAAAAGTTAGAGAAACGACAGAGAATTTGAGGTTCTCATAGGTTTGCTAAACTGAAGATTATGATTATTTTAGTATTAGTTTGTTGTGCTAAAAGTTTTCAAGTAGCATTATCACTACATCCCTGTTGTAAGTAAAACTTTTAGTTAAAACACATATCTTTGAAACCTAATAGCATCCACTGTAGACTTTGACTGTAAAGAACAATTCGAAATCAAAAAATGTCAAGAGAGACTTTTATCATCAAAGTTTGCGACTTTTGAAGTAATATTAAAATGGCCTCAACTACAACAAATCTGCCAAAAACTGATATGATTAATCAGGGGTCTTTCAGCTATAAAAAGGGTAATTTCAAGTTATTTTTTTTAAAATAGCCTCGGTTTTTTCCAAGTCAGACAGGCCTAAGTTTTATCCTCTCATCTAAAGTCTACTAAAAATAAAAAGGTATTACGAACTTGGAAGATCGGTGGCCAGGAAACAGATAATGCCTCGACGATTGTCGCTAACTCGGACCCCTTTTTTATCACCATGACGATCTTTTAAAAACTAGGCAGCTGATAATCAACAGCCAGCTGTCGAGTGGGTTGTACCCAGAAGAGAACAAGAAACATAGCAAACAAAATCAAAAAGGAAACATTAGAATATGAGACATATTAAATCCAATAAGAGTGCTCGTCCGGCGCACTAGGCTATTTACGCAGACAAACATGCGGATATGGTTTTCAAAATATTAAAGATCCGGCTCAACCTGAAACTTGTGAGATCGATTGTTACGGCAGTACTTCTGATCCATCACAGGATGCTTAAGCATTTAATATCATATATCTAAAAACTTTAAATATAACCAAGAAATAAAGTACCTATAGCAAATACATTTAAAAGGGGGATTCAATCTAACTCAGTTGTCGAAGTAACACTTAAAAATAAAGTGGATCCAGGGTTCGAATCCAGATGGTAAAGTATTTCATTTTCTATAGCAACTGTCAAACTTAACATGTTAGTTATACTCATTTCACACTTCAGATATAATAAATTAAACACTTTAAGAACCCGACTTCAATTGTTTCAAAAAACTTTTGTCCACATCGTCACAGTTATTGCTAGCATATGGTTTACACCTGTCTTTTAAGTTTAATATTTTAGGTGAGTAGATAAACTATCTGATGTCTCTAGCAAAGATTATCCTTCCAATTAAATTCGAAACATCTGATTATAAGATTGCAAGTTAAAAATTGTTTTATCTA
>JAAAKL020014712.1:0-11818 GCA_010016065.2 Carybdea cf. marsupialis auct. non (Linnaeus, 1758)
GTAAACCATTCTACCTTCTTTAGATTGAGCTACACACATGGGCCGGTATGGGGCATTGTTCAGGGGGGGGGTAAAAATATGTTGTAAGGGGGTGCACAAAAAAAACTTTAAAAAGCACATCAAAATGTGTTTTTATCCATTTTTGCTAGTCGAAGACCAAACATTTCGGGGGGGGGGGAGTGTTCAACCCTCCCTTAGATACGGCCTTGTTGACCGCACTAAAACAAGTTTTGACGAAAACTGTTTTTTTTTGCGTTATACATGATCCATTGCTATCTATATAACGTCATTATATCATGCTAAAATGCTCTCTAATTTCATGTTAATGTTATTTTCAGTGGACAAATTTAGTTTCATTTGTAATAACTTCGCATTATAGCTCCAGGTAAGTTCTAGGGAAGGAAAGGTAAGGTTTGCTCTTTACTAGGTTCTAGCTAAGGAAAGACTGAAGGCTTTTTTCATTTACGTTATACACTTGTAAAATTAATCGTCAACAAAGATGGTCTTATCTTCAACAACCATTGTAGAATGATTGAGTATAATGTCGTTACGGTTACGGTTAGTTGGTGGGGTTACGGTTACGGTTAGTTGGTGGGGTTACTTTTTTTCAGGACAGTTTTAAACAATAGTGGTGGGGAGTATCTGGAAAGGTACCGTTTTATCTCCCTATGAATGATAGTATGAATGATTCGTAAGTTCGATTGCTATGGAGAGGCATGAGTCTATGTTGACGCATTATGCTTCGTAGTTGAGCAGCGCATAAAATCGTTATTTCAGACTGTAGTTTATTCAGAATCAAAGTAGAATTGTGTGACGTCTTGATTGCTTGAAACTGGACTTGTGATATACATGTCCAGGCAAATCTTTTGGACTTGTATCTTTTCTTCGAGGTTTCGGTGTCCAAGCGTTATAAAAAGCGAAGAATGTGTTTCCTGTCAACTGGAGACAATATTTTGTTAAACAAACTTGAAACTATCACTTGCTCTATTTTAAACCATGATTATCATTAATGACAAATCAGTCATCAGTCAATCTTATTGTCATTGACCGCTGATGCACCAGGATGTACAGTATTTCGTTTATTGCTGAACACTCAAGATGGACAATCGCAAAAACATAAGGAGGAGAGTAGTGGCCCTATCTAACAGGTGTTACTTGAAATCCATCTGAAATGGCCGAACACATTCGAGGCAGCCTGGTTCGTACTACTAGCATTACGCTGATTCCTTCAACATGAGTAGTACGAAAAAATGAATCCTTCCCTCTCTCCGGCCAGGCCTGGGTGTTTACCATGTTCTACACTAAAACCATTGATATTATGTACCCATATCTGTGAAATTACAAGGGGGCGTTAAAAATGCCAAAGTCGTGAGAAAAGTGTGAACGAAACAAATGTCTTGTTGATTCTCTATCGTCATAAAAAAACATTCAGTTAAACCTCGGTTTCAAGTGAATCGCAAAGAGAACAAAGTTCACATCTTATCGGACCTCGGTTACACTGCTGGATAGCTCTTGTACCAGATATTTAAGGTTTTTTTGGACTACAGATGATAACTCTTCTCTACAAGAAGTGTAGCTGTATGGATACGTCATTTCATCAACTAACTTCCCTTTCCCCTGCAGGTGTTCATGATCACTGGTTGCTTATTTAAACATTGCCCAGTTTTTTTGTTCTAGAACATATGTAATTTACGTCTCTGCATGTATCAAAGTGCCATTACTCTTCCGCACTTAATAGTAGGGGGTCGAATAAGCGGTAGGGGTGGGTATTTTTCAAATTTTAATAAAATGAAGGGTCATTATAACATGAAATCGAGGGTAAAAAGTTTGAAAAATTGCAATTTTACCTCTACCCCCCAAACACACACAAACACACATACACACCACCGACAGTTCGGCACAGAAGAGTAACTACATTACACGGTACAAGATAGTATAGGATACTAGAGAGTAGGCGTAAGGCCAAAGGGTAAAAAAGTCTGCCGTGCCGATTTTTTAACAGGGGATCAACGCATATTAGTCTATTGCTATCTTAAAATAATTCAGATATCATATTAAAGACTCTGCAATGATTATTTTAATTATGCCAAGACTACTATTGAACTGCAGTTTTTACTCCACCTTCACCCACCCCCTGGAAGTATTTTCTACCTCCGCCCCTGTTGCATATGGTCTGGCCACAGCCCCTTCCATATAAGTATTTCACTTACTCAATGCTATTTGGTACACATTTACACGTGGTACAGAAAACGCAATCAAAAAACATTGCATATTGTGTAACTTTCTGCTCAAGACTATAAGATAAATTTTTGTACTGAGTCTCTCTTTCGGAAAGATTTCTCACGAAACACCAGCGGGGTAAAATGGACCAAGCCCAAATACACCCTGCGGATTAATCTGAGCTGCTCCGAGTATGCCTGGTTACACTCCGTTTACAGTCCGTCTGGACTGCTTAACTGCCATCATAATCCATCCAGAATATCATACCTGATATCAAACGCGATCTGGTGACGTATAAACGAAGTCTCACTCTTAAGATTTTTAACTGAATTTCACCGTCTCACAGTCACCTATCATCTTCCCACAGGATAGAGAGTAAAATGCTATCCCTGTTGCATCTATCTGCTACCTAAAACTGATGTTTTATCACCTGGCTTTGTACAATTGCAAATACAAAGGGCGTAATGCTTTGATGGCTTCCTACCTTTCGTCCGGAGAAAATAGGTTTACCTTTCTTAAATTAATAAACCCACCAAAATATTATCGGTCTCTAGAGACAAGAAATAAGCCTGTCCCCTTGGAAGCTTCTCATATGGAAATATTAATATGAGCGTCCCCTCTCAATGTACAGAGATTTCTTTTTCACATTTTAGTATTAAATTTGTCCTTCCCCTACTCAGCAAATCGTCAGGATAATGATAATCTTCATCAATTCTTTACAAACCTTGACTTATCACTTTTGACCCTGACCAACAAGTCAACTACAATCTTATGCCGGAGCAGATATTGACGTAAATCTTCCCCTCGTCAGTTTCCCCCCTCCATATCAACTTCATACCCGAGACACACCCATTAAGTAACTGAGCACGTTTCTCTCGGTTGGGTTGTACTTAGTTATTCTACTTGTAGAAAAGCCACAATTTCTTAGAAAATGGACAACAAATAATCATGAAAATCTGATCAAGATCAATAATTAATAATCAACAGTTGTATTTGCCAACGATGCATTCTTGGGTCTACTTAAATTCAATTCTAGAAAACCAAACAAATCAAACATCAACAAGAAACACATTTACAAGCTTGGTACCATGAGCCCTTTGTACACAATAACAACACATCTGTACCATGACCCTTAAATAGATCTTAACCTCTCTTTCTAGTGGCTATATCTAACCCATCTCATCTTAAAACGACATGATATAACTGTATACTAGCTTTGCGCTTTACAATCCTATATCTCTTTTAAAATATCCACTCCAGGGATGATTACATTACGAGTGAATATAAAAGAGTTCATTTGCACTTTGTTTAATTTGAAGCGGCGGGCCGTTTTCAAAACGACGTCCTTCATTCTTATTAAAGTTGTATGCATGTGTGAAGGTATTGAACACAGCCAAGTTCTACAAGTTTTGTTTACATCTGATTTGCAGTGACAGCACTCTTCACGAAATGCAATGCAACGTTTTCGCACTCTTCTCCGCACATTCACACTTAGACCAGCTGCTACATTTCTCTCGTTAATCATACGGACGAGGAATAGCAGGAGTGAAACCTGCAAGCCACCCTGGAACATACAGGACAGTTCAGCAACGTACCTACTGATAGTAGACTTCAAAACTATTGCTGTTAGACCCAAGCAAACTGCCCACTAAGGTTTTATAAACACAAATCAGTGGAAGCAAACGTGACCCTGATGTTGACTATCTCCAATTCTAGTGACGCAAGAGGGTTAATACCAACACGTTTCTGCTCGTACTTTCGTTTTCACGGGGTAAATTATTTTACAGATTCCTGAGAATGAGCAAAGAAATATTGAAAAATTGTTTACAAGCTGCTATTTGTACGAGTGATCAAACTGTCGTCAGTTGCTATCGAAAAAAAACAACAACAGGTTTTTATAAGATGATGTTGCTGCTAATAACATATCACCAAAAACAGCCCTTGATTACCATGCAGAAAATCTAAAATAATTCAGAACGTCCTACTGTCTTACCTCGCCCAACCTTTAGGATCTTCTGAAACGACTCGAGGTTGTCTGTATTTACGTTTTTGTCTCATTTCCTGCCTTGACCCAATATCGATAAATCCCAACAACCGTTAGAGAGCAATTTCCACAGCTACTTTACTCTGCTTCCGCACTCAAAACATTTACAAAATCTTCAACAGCCTCGCTTTGGATCAACACAACTTAGCACTTGATTATCACCACGATTTCGTAGCGGGTGTTTGTGTTTCTGGAGATGTGCAACCGCAACAACAATAAGGCGGTCTAGCAAAGTGCAATCAGGCCAATACACCATTGTTACGTAACGAGGGCGTTACAATCCGAAGTTCATTTGTGGCCGGCAAGTGACAGGTACTGAGCCATAAAGAATGATAGTCCAGGTTTAAAATTGTAAGGAGAGATAATTTCGGAGGAAACCGCTATTTAAGCGTGGTGTAGGGCATCGGGGAGAAAAGATAGTTTTGCTAAGACCCCCCTTCCTTATGAAGATGGTCAATGACGTGTTCTTTTTGCTATACCATTTGCATTTGGTCTCAGACTAACATGAAACTGCTATAATTGGCGCTTGTGGGTGTTAAAGGGTACTTGTTCAAAACTCCTACTCACCAGGCTAGTTCAGCCATTGATGGGTGGGCAGAGATAAAGAGAACAAAACCCGCGAATAATAAACTAACCTCCAGTGGAATATTAGTTTCCACTTGTAATGGGGCCTCATGACTACCCATGATATTTTAGAAGGGCAAAATCTATTTTGGGTGATAGGTAGAACTAGGTGGGGGGAGAGCTTCAAGCGACGGATGAGCAAAAAACCTTCCCAAAGCTGTCTACTATAATTCTACCGAGGAATAAATACAGCGGGGGCACCGAGGCTGTTTTAAGGAATGAAGCTCACCCTTTTTTAGCTTAAGATCACAATAATTGTCTCCAACTTTCCTGATACTGGCATTGACCAGGCCTCCGCCACTACACCATTTATATGATGAAAACTATAATGGACTGGCATAAACCTACTCATATGTGCAGTAGTGGGATTACGGGTGGGATTACGTCGACAATAAAGTTCTTACGTATTCCTACAAGATTTCGAGTTGGGATTTATATTTTAAATGACAGTCTCTCTTCTTTCACATCATTTTTTTTTCTTATTATTTTAAGAAACCACTGCCATTGCGTAGGTTGTCGGGGGGAAACTTTATTTTACATTTATCGGCTCTAGCAAACGTGCTCCCTACGATCGTGCAAACAACTTCTACACATGATTACACCATGGATGAGGGCTTTATACCCCATAGATAAATTATGGTAGCACTGGAAGGTGAAACAGCAGTCTTCCAACATTTGGGGCTCAAAAGACAATGATATAATCAGGCAATTTGTAGAAATATTATAGTAAGTAATAAGTTATAGGCACGGCGTCTCGAAAGGATGACAAGAAATGAAAAATAGACACTAAATTTTCGTAAAAGTAAACTTTTAGAGATTTACGTTTCCAAATTGGAAAATGTTGGTACAGGAAATTAATATTGCGTTAAGTAAAGGATTTGTATTGCTAAATGTCTGAAGTTTTGCAAATAATAGAAAGTCGTTACTACACGAATTTTAAAGTTCTGAACCTACAATTGGAGTTCAGAGGGGAACTGTGTAATTGCAGGGGAGGCCTCTTGAACCAACAGAGCATTCTCTACAGAACACTTTCCGTAACTTTTCGCCTAGTATAACTTCGGCTACTGATCGTGAGTAAAAATCAGCGGGTAATCGCTATCATTAAGGTGATGACCATTCAAAAACAACTGGTGACAACGGATATTCTAGTCCAGTACAGTACTAGTTACAAGGCAGTAGCCAGAAAACATCCAGCAATGGGCGAGATTTTCTGTGGTACAGGGGGCACGAAGAACTGCTATAAAAAGTACAATAGTTTGCGGGTTTTACCAAGTCACATGACTAATGTCGCAAAGTATGGATTTCATTCTTTATTGCCGAAATAAAACTAAAACATTTAAAACTGATGCAAGTTGATCCCTTCACAAAAAATTTGGTTCACTGTTTTAAATTCGGGGAGGGTGGCATCTATTGCGCTGAGGAGGTGCCCTCCTTGACTACAGGCCTGATATTTTAAGTCATTCTTTGCTATTAGAAAAGAACCAGTTTGTTGTCTGGTCTAGACGTTTACTTAATTTTGTCATATAAGTAACATATATAGGTCAAGTAGTGCTTGTGACATTTCTAGTTATAGCTATACCACCTCCTTTTTCTACCTCTGTTTGTGAGCAGAACTTCATCAATGACTTTGCAAAAGCTAAATCTTGTCAACTATCTGACGCGCAAGTAAAACCTTTCCAAGTACAAATTATAATTAGTAGAACGATGATGTCTCTGTATCTAAATCGCTTTGATATACACATTCTTCTACTTCCTTCAAATTTAAACACAGAGATGTTTCTTCATTAAAGAAGTAAAATAAATAAATATGATGGCTATTATGAACAGGTATATCATAGCAGTCGAAAATTGGTAAGCGTCTCCAAAAGTGATCTTGTCCAGGACATCCACACATTTAAATCCGGACTTGGTTGTCTAGTCGCTTTTTGTTGCCGAGGTTGTCATTAACCAACATCTTTCACGATGAACTCACAAAAAATTTAAACAAAAGATCTACTCAGTTTGATACGCTCAAGAAGATAAGATAAGATCAGATCCCTGTATTGAATTTATACTTCAATGGTTGAATTCAGTCCTTTTAAAATCATCTCGATTAAGAACTCAGCTTCTTGAAAGTTATGTAAATATTGAACGCCTTTACAAAGTGAACCAACTTTTAAGTGGGTGAAAAAGGTCAAGCTGCAATCATTCTCTGAAGGTGAGCCAAAGTACTATTTTTGTGTTTAAGGAATAGATCTCTTTTGTTCAAGTATATACCAAAAACATAAACATAAAACCACGTATCTATATTGAGAAGCGCACGTTGGGAAATACACAATCGATACAACCAAACAAAAAATTCCTCCAAACAGGATGCATTACAAAACTCTATTTGGCAAGATCTTTTCATATCCCCTTCAGATGGTTCCGATGATTGCGGAGCTACGTAAGCAATATGTGCGCCTTTTAGAGTTAAATGACCTGCATTTGCTAGAGGTAAACACGTGGGCCTCATGAATTTGAAAGCCCCACTTATCAGTGCTTTTCGGACGCTACCACCTAGTACGACATTTACGGCGGATTATATTATGTTCTCCATCCCAGGTTTTGAGCAATCTGTGCTGCTACATCTTGCAACTATTATCAAGTGACGCTATCAAAATCCTTGCCTGATAAGTGTTGCAGGGTTTCAACTGTTCATACTTCCGCTAATTGTAGCGATACAATTTAGGCATTTCGTGACTTTGATCAGATCACTACTCAAGTTTTGCTTCACACATTAAATGGTATCCAAAAAGCAAATTACAAAATGATCTCCTTTGTTGTGTTATTAATTATCCACATGCCATATGCAGTGATACTCAACAAGTTAAAATCAGGAGTAGCAAGGGTACTATGTCAGTTCTGCTGAGCTTCTTGGAAACCCTCTCTACTTTCTTTACGTGGTGTGTTACCCACAGCGCAATCTCATTCCTCCGGCCTGTTGCAATAGAGTTAGTGGGAAGACGATAATGTCAGCTGTCGACTCACGTGCTGGATAGCTATAGCGTAAAATAACTCAAAGATTGCGACTAATTTCAAACTGGAACCAAGGAACAGGTTCGCAGCTTCAGCGGTTGCTCTTGATATCCTTTTGGCACAAGAACCATAATGGCCGCTAAGCTTCTCGATTCGGTAATACGATTGATTGGCAAATATTATTTTCGTTGCATGAGGTCCACTTTAATTCTGTTGGGATTCTCCCTGAGCTGTTTTTTATTAATGTATTATATATTCCACTCATTTGAAGCAATCGGAAAATCTCAATAAACGCCTCAGAACTAGGTCAAAAGGCCCTTGAACGTCAACGTACATTAAACAATTCAGGCTTCTGTTGGTTATCATGACATTAAAGATGGCTGCTGCTGATCACTGATACCAATTCTTCGCAGTCTAGATAATTTAAATAAAAACTACCACCCATAAACGCGTAAAAAATAAATATTCTACCTAGCTGAATTTTCCGAATGTTCTTTATGTCTGATACTAAGTACTTGGAAAGGCTGTTTTAGATCTGTTTTCGTCCACAGCGCAACCCACCATTACCAGCTGAGTTGCAGTACCGTTCATGGTATTTTTAGACAAAAATTGGTAGTTTGATGGCAAAACATAGCTCGAAGTCCATCGAAATTAAGTGATTGTAAAGTTGGTAGTAGTAGGCTTTTATCATCCTTCTCCGCATGAAAATGAAAGAAACATACCACGGGGTCACAACTGGAGCGCATTGAGACATAAAATAGTGTAATTGGTCTCATCTGAAACTTTTAAGTCCAAAGGTGTGTTACAAATCCATCTTGTATGCTTCCTAGTGAATAAGACTGTTGCTTAATGATTGTGACTACTGTCATGGTCAAAATAAACATCTCAGGTGTTAAAAATACATTATAGAGCTAAGAGAGATGGCATTTATTTGCGGAAGAGTATTGGGGAGCCTGGCATTAATCAAATGTATAAAACCGTGCTAGAGTCAGCCTTAAAATGTAAATGGTTTCTAACACATCGACATGAAAGGGAGTTGAAATGCACGAAGATATCTTGTTATATTTTTACTTTGAGAAGCACAGCCATCAATCAGTGAATTGCAAATAGCATTTCCAACACTTCAAAAGGGTAATAAAAATGGAATACTTTTTGGTTTCAATAAGGCATTGCTAAAAATCACTTTTTCCAGCACAAAAGTATCACTGAAAGCTTTGTATATCACAACGTTTTTATTAACATCATCTTGTAAATTATAAGAAGATTACCAATTGCAAGGAATATCTGCTTTCACTCACCGATCTCCTCATATAACTGAGGGTTTTACAACAAAAGTGACCATTCTGCTATTTTTCTCCATATTCGTAACACCTGTTTAATTAGATGAAATCCCTTACAATTCATGGATATTGGCAAGACAGTGCAACTTTGTCTTTGATGAGTTTTAAATAGACTTGAGTAGACGTTCTGGTAAATATCGACCTTTCCAATAAATATAGTCTAATTTTTGTTGCTTTGTTATGTTTAGTTATCGCCTTTGTGACTTTAAACCAACAACCACGATGGAAACATTGGTCTCGTTTATGTTAGCATTTCTGTTTAAATACAATCCTAAAATTAGAATAAAAAGAATAGACCATTTTCACCTTGTTTGTGTTGCTCGTATGCATGTATATTAACTGAAAATATCAATAAACAATACTGACGATATTTCTTACAGTGAAATTATCAAAAAATGCTTCAATCAAAGATTCCACTTACGCCTCCCTGGACTCTTGCACTCGATCTGATTCTTTTGCAGTTTCTACCACTGTCATGGACAATGATCGTCTTCTGTCGTCCAGTGAGCCATGATCAATTAAGTAGCAAACTTCCTCGGTATCATCTCCATGTTTCTCATCGGCGAACTAATAACGACAGACAACAGTATGTTGAGTACTATGTCACTTACTCCGTTTTACAGTTCTAATTTTACAGAAGGAATAAAAAGTAAACGAAAAGTTAACGCCGTCCCTGTTGTACTACTTCTACCAGGCTATTTTGTGGAAGTAACAAACTCGCCTGTAGATGAACGTGTTACATAACATTTTATAACTTGGCTTTGCCATGTGGATCATACCATAGGTAGTAGTTAACTACCAAGGTACCATAGATTTTTAGTTCATTAACGTATATTTTTTCGTATATAAAGGTATAGATTCATAAGCAAGGAGGTACCAGCTGGTCTGAAACGGAAGGAATAATGTAATCTTAGTAACAGTAGTTAGTAGATTTCAGAAGAGATGCAAATGAAGTACATGCGGCATGTCATACAGTAGTAAGATGTGCCAAATAGTGCAATAAAATACCATGATTTCCATCTTCTCTTCATTTACTAATTTAAAACGAGGAAACGTGTGTTAATAGTGATAAATGTCGATTAATGGGACAGACAAATCCAATAAATTGAGTATACATCATAGATAGCACAACGTATCTACAGACTTCGTCACTTAAAGTCAAAGTTCCTTGTGACAGAATTATACTTGGATGATCTACTTCTACTCCAATATTATCTTTGCATTTCGTTCACAGAGTAAAACTTTATGAAGCATTGAATTATATATCCAAACTATACCAGGTTAGTAACAGGCGCTCATTGGGAAAGTCGATTGTGTATATGTCTAAATTATAGATTTACCTGTCTATATGACACACAGGACAAGCACTGCAGTCGACGCAAAGTGCCTAAAACGGGCGCCAAACAAAACATCATCAATTTGCCTCAAATGCTACTCAATACTCCTTGGTGTTCGAAGAGACAAAAGAGCGACTCGATAAACCACTGTGTCGAAATATAAAAAAAAGATCCATGGTCGATGATTTCGGTTCATTTGAAAATCGGTAGAAGATACTATCCCATGGGTAGCATTGTCAACATATTCTTCTCCAAAAGCAGCAAAAGCAACGAAATAGCTTTCCTCAGATAATGGAGGTTAACACATCCTGGCTGCAGGTCAGCTTGATCCCATAAATACTACATGCTGTCACCGTCAACAAAATATGTGATTCAGTTCTAATGATATTTTCAAGCAACTGGTTTTAGCCTTTCGTTTAACATGACAGTCTCTTTAAAACCATTCATTAAATCAAATCTGCATCCAATCTGTAAAACTACTTTTCAGTATATAGTTGTCTCATACATTGTACGTCACACCAACTGGTGAATACATCGCAGTCGTGCAATCATCAACTGTGAAGCATCTTGTTTCTTCGAAATTCAAAACGTTTAAACAGCCATGACCTCTTGAGTGCATCATCTCTTTAAGGTAAAACCTCAAGACGTGTGCGCTCTAGCGAATAAGGACGGACGTATCAAGTAGCAAGTCTACTGACAACGGACTCAAACAATGGATGAAGTAATGTTCCTTGAAAAGAAACAAATGACAAAGGTGACAGTTGTTCAATGCTCACTTGGTTCGCCTGTTTTCTTTCTCTCTCTCGTAAAAACAAGAATTTAACGGCATAGAAAATGCACAGGAAGATACCGTGCTTGATAAATACAACTTCAGAGCTGATAGAGCTACGCAGCAACTTACAGGCGTTCCTATTCTACGACAAGGTAAATAAACTCGGAAAAAGTAAGCAGGCAGACCAAATCGAATGGTTACATGATCTGATCGGATCGAATCGAACATGTGGATGGCGTATGGACATAACGCAAACAACTGTAGGTGTAGTCAGTATAAACATAAATCAGTGTCAAAAATACCGTATAAACATAAATTAGAGTCAGAAATACTGTATAAACATAAATTAGTGTCAGAAATACTTTATAAACATAATTTAGTGTCAGAAATACTGTATAAACATATATTAGTGTCAGAAATACTGTATAAACATAAATTAGAGTCAGAAATACTGTATAAACATATATTAGTGTCAGAAATACTG
>JAAAKL020014713.1:0-11817 GCA_010016065.2 Carybdea cf. marsupialis auct. non (Linnaeus, 1758)
TTTTGTACTCTGAGGAGTGTCAGACGAAAAAAGCTTTTCAGTACTAAAATGTTTTCGCTATTTCGTGCAGTTTTACTATTTTGTACCACCAACAAACTATATGTAAATTTTTGCATCAAGCAAGCAAGCCGTTTTATGCCTCTGATGGTTTGACTAGTGCTACTTATGGCACTTAACAAATGCTCATCGATTTAAAACTTTCATAACAAGACAATGCTTTGCTTGTTTAATCATCTTGTTTAAGAGCGTGCCTTGTCCTTGGCTTAGCGCTCGAAAATGATTAGACGCCTTTGTCATATTTAATGTTTATGTGACAGTATGGCAATTTTACGGATTTTAATTAGATTTTTAATGTGGAAAAGTCTTTCGTTTACATCCTCTGTCTACATAATGACAACATTTGACACATTTATATTGGATTCTAAGCAACCATGTTTAGGGCTAGCTACACATTAGAAGCACCAACGTTTGCGCTCTGTTGTCAGAGAGTTCAATTGTAGGCTCAAAGAATCCTGTTACTCTGACAAGGTAACGCTACTGTGAATGTTCACTGAAAGTTTTCTAGGCTTAGCTCTGGGTAGTGAACATGGTATCTTCTCCCTGATGAGTATCGCTACTCACTTTCCGACTCATACCATGGTTCAGCATCTATCATGGAAGTTTAAACTTTAATCTGACTTCGAAAGCGGAAAGCTCAGTATCAACTCTCCAGGGACGGGGGAACAGGGGGCAGCAGGGGCCATGCCACCCCCCCAAAGATTTGCCAAATCTCTTTTTTTTCATTGACCACTTTTTTTTAACTTTATCAAAATTGAAATTGATTGCGACAGACATTGTGTCACATTCACAGCAAAATGTGCATATTGAGACACACAACAGATTTTGTTTCTGCATACTGTGGAAAGTGAAAAAGTAAATTTGAACCCAGTCTACTTGCCCCCCCCCCCAATCTGATTTACCTTCCCCCGCCGCTGCGTTAGGGAATAGATTTCAGTTCGTTAAGGTACTCTTCCCTCTTAGGGAGACTTACACTAGTGTTTAGTCGGCTTGTTGTAGGCTACGCTAAGGAAAATTCTAACCATAGCTTCAGTCACAATGTCAGAAATACACACCCTTGCTAATGCCACACGTACCTACTCTCCTCTGACTAAACTCGCTTTGAATTTTGACAATACACGTTCTTCTTTTTATAAGAAACATCAAATTTCAGTTGAGCCTGACTATTTCTTGATATCTTCATATTTTCAGACTACAATGTGTCTAAATTTTGGCTAAGAGTACATGTTCCTAAGTTAAAATTTTCCACAGAACATTCGTTTTTGTCATTCTGATGCAAGTTTCTATTTAGAACAAGAAAGATTGTAAATGAAGACAATTCAGTTAACCAAATGATGCATATGTATTTCCATTTTAATGCTGATAAACATTTTCAAGAAATGTGCCCTTTTAGCTTGACTCAGCCTGTCAACGTTTCTTAAATGCTTCTTAAAATTAAGGCTATTTGAGTCCTCATGTTTCTTAAAGTCGTGTTTATTACAAAACGAAAGACGTGTACTGCGCTGACTTCAAACCGTCTGCTATATAGTCATTGTGTTATACCTTCACCTTGTCGATCCACCGAACTTACAGCTTTTCCAATTACGATAATACAACATGATGTCTCAAAATATGGCAGAGATTATCACCTCCTATATGTTTAAGTTGTTTTTAATATCACAAGATAGAGAAGCTTTGCTCACAAAAATCTTTGGTAACATTGTCATAATGACGAAGGAACCAGTGGTTTAAGTTCCTACAGTAAACGAATGATTGCCTCGACCAAACGGTGGTATCATTGCCCCTGCAAAACGTAAAAATGACAACACCCAAAGTAAAGAAAAGTCTTACATCAAGCAGTGTTGTGAGAATAATGACTAAAATTTATCTATGCTGCTCAGATCTTGAGAATGTCAAGGCTAACCCGAGCTCATTTCAAGATCATTTTAAATAATAAACAAAGATATTCTGAGTTATTCGCCCGCCGATTCTGCTGCTGAAACCTGAAAGAAATGTACCGACATGCGTTGGCCTACTGATAACGAGACATATTCGGATAGATTAATTTTTTACACTTGATCGCAACCTTTCTTCATCGTCCAAACATGTGTGGTGTGTTCGCAATCTTCAAGAAAAAGTATCCTATTACAAACATTTCTCGAATTGTAAGACAACGCCTGCTATAAAAACATACCACAGCAGTAGAACTGTCTGCAAACGACTTATCTAGAAATCTTGATGAACAGGATTCACGTTTTCTTCTTCATTCAAATGTGAGTAGTACCATCGAAAGTAATCGCGATGCTAATGCACTCATCAGTCCGCCTTATCTGAAAAACGACGAACGCTTTCAACTGAAAACATTTCCTCACGCGATTACATAACGAGAGAAAAAAGTTTCTAGAAAAATCGTCGGTTTTTTTTAATGCAGTTGCCTAAAACACGTGATTCTACATGTGCGGCCGGTCGTGTGGTCCAAAAGATTTTCACGACATGCAAATTTTTGTTGACCGAACTATGCAGTGTTGTACTGTGTATGTTGAGAATGTTATATAAAGAAACTTGAATCAGCGATTGAGGTAACAGTCATGACATTCAAACAATGATTTCAGGATTTGTAAAGCTCTTTTATAATAAGTGTTGCTTAAGTTCAACAGCAAAACCATTGTAGCTCTATCAGGAGACGCAACAATTGTGTTTATCATAAAAATGCGAATCCAATTTGAAGACTGAAAACGTTTCTCAATTTCATTCTTGATAGACATTGTTAACATGTGTATGAGTTTACTAGGAAGAGACGTCCACATTAGAGGGCCGTGACTAGAAATTTCTTTTTTTCCGGGGGGGGCAGAATTTTTTCGGGGGGAGGGGACTTTTTTCGGGGGGAGAGAGGAGGGGGTTTGATTCCCTGAATACACTGTACTACGTCTTTGAGGAACGAAAGTTTTGTAGCCAAGCGTAAAATAGGTGTTTGTCATTTGTCTACCTACCGTGCCACTGGTACAACCAATGCAGGTTCTTAAAATTTGAAAAAAGAAACTAAACTGGCTCTAAGTGTCACGCTTTTGAGACTGAGACCGAGGGTGAAATTGCCCCCTAAACTATGTCCCTGCACGTAAGTTGTTGAATGTGCTCGGGCTCAAATTTGTGAAACTGATCAACAAACCAATTAAATTTTTTGTGGGAATATATTACTCCAGCCTCTGGATACGTCTATGTAGTTAGAAGTCCATTTTCTAACTGTAGTTTTATAGACACGGCCAAAGCTATATAAACATTTATATAGTTCTGTACATTTCAATAATGACATTTACTCTACTAGCTTGTTATGATCTACCGATTTAGCTTCCTAGTATTTGTTTTTCCCACGTACTTGGTTAACAGTTCCACATAATCAAGAGTTCTTTCTAGGAATTGTTCAAGGAGTTTCTCTTTTAGCGTGTGTTTTAAAGTGTTCATGTTTGATTTCATGAAAATACATACGCTCTCTCAGATCCGTAAAACTACCTGAAATTATTTGCGATATATATCAAAGCAGAATACATATAGCACCGAATATAAGATTGGGTTAGTAAAAGACAAAGACAATATGATGGTTGAAACTTTAATAAACTTTGTTGGCAGTTTCGAGGTGTTTGTTTCACCACTTTCTAGGATATTTTGATGTTATTCATCATCATCATCAGCGTCCATAAGGTCGCGGGCGACCCCTGGTGACATCATGTACGACTCTCCTCCAATGTGTTCTGTTCTATGTCAGATCCCGTAGGTGAGCTAGGTTCCTTCCTGGGAAAGTAATTATATCTTGGATCCATCGGGTTCGCTGCCTACCCTTCCTTCTCTTCCCTTCTGTTCTGCCAAGCATTAAATCCTTTCCAATCCCAACGTTAGTTGCATCATATGGCCAAAATAAGAGAGTTTGTGTTTCATGGCCATTGCATCAAGTGAGATGGGTGGGTAAGTCAATGTGATCACTTCTTCACTACGGATTTTGTGTGTCCATGGAATGCGCAGGAGTCTTCTCCAGCACCAAAGCTCGAAGGCATTCAACCTACACCTGTCATTCAGGCTTAGGGTCCAACTCTCTGCTCCATACAGCGCCGTCGGGAAGACTAGGCTGTTCATTAACATAACCTTGGAGAGTTCTGAGAGGTGTCATGACTTTTCATAATTGCAGTTAGCTTGTTCATAGCAGCTCTGCCAAGTGATAGCCGTCTTCGCATTTCAAGTTCACAACCACCTTCCTTATGAATTGTCGAAACCAGGAAAGTGAAGCTATCCACCACTTCAATGCTTTCCCCCTCTAAGGTGAAGGTTTCCAAATCTGTGTTGGACATGATCCTTGTCTTCTTCAGGTTCAGGTACAGCCCATGGTTGCCACTCTCTAATTTGACTTGGGCCAGAAGCAGTTTTATATCTTCTACTGATTCTGTGATTAATATTGTGTCATCTGGATATTGAATCAAGTTGACTACTTGCCCTCCAATGTGTGCATCAATCTGCCCATTTACCAAGGCTCTCCTCATGATGTACTCACAATACATGTTGAACAGGCACGGAGGTAAGATACATCCCTGTCGAACACCAATTTGAAACCAATCTGTCAAGCCATATTCCGTTCTGACTGCTGCCTCCTGGTTGGTGTACAGACACTTCATTAAGGCTACCAGGTGGTGTGGTACTCCCATCAAATGAGGATTATCCAGAGCTTATCGTGATCGACACAGTCAAAGAGTAATCGATGAAACACATACAAAGATCCCTTTGATACACCCTGGCAGTTTCCATGATCCATCGAATGTTGGCAGTCTGTTCACGGGTTCCCCGTCCCTTCCTGAATCCGGCTTGCATTTCTGAAAGTTGTTGCTCCATATGTGGTTCCATTCTCTTCTGTATGATCTACAGCAAAACTTTGCTGGCATGAGATATAAGTGCAATGGTTCTATTGTTACTGCATTCTCGTAAACCTCCTTTCTTTTGGAATTGGGACAACAACAGAGCGTTTTCAGTCAAAGTGGCTATACTCCAGTCTTCCACACTTTGCTACTTTGTTATCTGTAGACATAGTATTGTTCTCAACCGGCGTTTTATCAGATTTAGCTTCTGTTTTGTTTTGATACCTCCACTTTGATGTTCTAGTGCGCATAACAACATTCAATTCCATTAAGATACCATATTACTTTTTAAGTTTGATCATTAGTTATGAAACACAGTTTTATGATCTCTGTTTAGATTCCGTAATCCAAAGGTAGTACGTTTGATGATGCCCCTTTAAAATTTTTAAGTGACTTGGAACACAGAGTAGTTGTCATGGTAATCTAGAATCATACCACATGATAAACAGAGAGGCGTCCGTAAGGGCGGCATAAGCTCCCAAGGGGTACCGAATCAAAGAGTTTACTTAAATCAACTAAGCTATTTACTTCATTTTTCACCTTTCACATAGTTTGTAAAATGCCAGCTGCAATGTTTCATATCCTAGGATACCCACACCGGGACGAGTCTAATGCCACCGCTGGCGCAGAGGGGGCAGACCGGGACTCAAGCTCCACAGCCTCGAGACCCATATGTTTTATTGGACAATGACTATCACTTGTTACCATGGTTACTCAAGTTAGTGACATTTGTGTTGTTCTGCTATAACCTCAGTTTTAATCGGAGTGCTTAGCTAGGACGTAACACAAAGTTGAATGGGAAAAGAAAGAGACTCGATACTTTAAATATATGATTTACCAGGAACTTTCACTACTTTTATATTTTATAGTTATTTAGAATCTTAGTTTGTATAATCAGTTTAGTTTGAAGATCGGAGGTTCATCATACAACTCGTGTTCTTACTAACGGGTTCAAGGAAACACCGGGGGGAGTGCCAGACACCGGTAAATTTTTTCATTGAGCATGCCCTAAAAAACTCTCATACATAATAAGCATACCCAACAAAGATGACCTGACTACGCCGCTGGCTTGTAACCAGTTGTTGTCTTTCTTGTAGTCTTATATAATTTTACATTGGTTTTAGTTCTGCTATTTTAAGGGATTATATATCTGTATATAGTTTTTATAGTTTGGTCTAACAACAATACCTATCCTGGTAACCAACTTACCTGTACACCGTGGCGTCTTTCCACTCCAGGTGGAGTCACTTTGGCATTTGCGAACTGCTTCGCCTTCCAACCTATAGCCAGTCAAGCATGAGAACGTGTAAGTATCTCCGTAGCCACTGCCAGTTTTGTCTGCACGTCCATTGAAAATAGAGCCCAGCGGTCCACAAACAATAGCTGCAATTACGGAGAGAGAAGAAGTTAAACAATTTCAAATGATTTATTATGATAGGAATCATATATGTTCGAATAGCACTGTGTAGTAGTAGCATACATGTTTGAATACAAGTTTTGATACTGAGCACTGTTAAGGAAATTGTTAACTCGATACATTTCTGGATAAGGATGGAAACTGAAGATAGGAAGCATGGTTAATTTATGGAAATGAGATAGACAGAAGTATAGAAAGCGGTATAAAGGTAAGCAAGCATGTATTGATAAAGCAATGAGTGGAGACAGGAATGGAAGCAGGGACGTTACATGATATAGAGGTAACTATTAAGTCAACTTCTTAAAGATGGAGAACCGCCGTGGTCTAGTGGTTAAGGAGTTGGACTCACGTGTCCGAGGTTGTGGGTTCGAATCCCGCCTAACCCGATATAAATACTATCTGTTGGGGCAGAGAGTGTTTCATAATCTCCGGTTGGCGAAGGCAATGGGAGACCCCCATGATATTATTCCCTTTGGCTGGTCAAGAGGCTAAGCTTGAAAGCGAGTATGCTGCAAAAAAAAACAACAAAACTTAAAGATGACATCTCTTACAATTCCTAGAAATGTGCCAGTCGATTGGGTAGGATTATGTGTTTCTAATTTTTGTTTTAGAGCGTGTAACTGTCGTCACAACTATGTTTGTATTACCTTGGCATCCTGGCGTCTCTCCTCCCCATTGCCCATTTGCTAAGCATCTTCTTGTTGAAGCTCTGGTCAATTTAAATCCAGTATTGCATGAATACTTGGCAATTGCTTCAAATGTTGTTGCGCCCACTTCTACCTTTCCGTTAGTTGGAGAGCTTAAATGTGGGCAGCTAATCCCTACAATAAGTCATAATACATTACATTAAGTTTAAAATAAACTGTGTTAGTTAGTTAAGAACTGTAAGCATTCACGGGGAAAATAGAGCGCCTACCACCCCAACCCCTCCCCCATGATACTTTTCTTTCAGAGGGGTTGGCAACCCATATATAGCTGCCAGACGTCACTAGTATAGACAAACCGATTTCCTTAGGAGTACTTGATTCCCTATAAGAGACTCAAAGCTATTTCAAAATTCTCTTTTAACTTTATAAACAATGACCATAGACTACTTATGATGTTGTCGATCTGCCTTCGCCCTTACCCTATAAATTCGTACATACACACACACACAAACGCACACACAAATGATGGCCTACCTAGTGTCCACTCCTGCTATAGACAACGTTGGAACGTCACCTAGAGGATAGTTAAAACGCTTCTAAACTGTAACCACCTTTCTTCCCCCGTTATAATTTTTATTTCCTATAGGTTTTCACACTTGTCGTTCTAACATTGCCCAACATGTTTGTATCATTCTAACATGGTACTTTTCCAGATACCCCCACCACTATTGTTCAAAACTGCACTGAAAAAGAGTAACCCCGCCACCTTTTCCAATCCTAACCGTAACCCTAACCGTAACCCTAACCCTTACCCTAACCCTAACCCTGTGGAAAAGGTGGTGGGGAAATTGTGTCTCTGAATGAGGCGGTGGCGGTATCTGGAAAAGTGCCTCTAACATTGCATAACATACTATGTATTGTAAGCACGAGGGGTCTGTAGCAAACAGGCTTTCTCGAGTTATGCCAACCGATTTTTTCTTTTATGCTTTAGAAAAAGGAATACTGAATATCATGTGACAGTTGTTATAAGGGTCAGTGGCCAAGAGAATACGCAAGGATCTGCCCGCAAATAGCTCAGACACAGGGTTCATTTAAGAAAGTCTCAGCTGATATCTTACTTTTGTTGACAGCGTGATTTAGTGTCTGCATGTGTATACTACACCCTAGATTGGGCGTAGAATGCCTTGCACTGTTGACTTACCGGACTGTTAACATATTTATTGTAAACATTTTCTTCGTGGCAATATAAAAGGACACAAGATAAAACTATAAATCTTTCCTATTACTATGATTTCTTCACTTGCTATGAGGAGGGAAAGTGATGACGTCACAAATCAAAAGTTTTAGAAATTGTACAGTTTGACTCCAGATATCCAAAGGCAAGCTTGGAATAGTCTGTTTCCCAAAGTAGCAGACCTGCAGTTTATATAGTGTTTAAACTAGAGGCGTTTGAAACTAAAAAATCTCTGGTCAAAACTCTGTTAATATTCCTTGGTTCCTTAAGTTAGGAACCAGCATTAAATAATAGGGTTTTGTTAGAGAGGTTTAAAACTTTGAAACCTGATATCTCCGTGTTTGGAAAGGGAATCACTCTCAATTTTGGCCATTGACGTTCTTACTAATAGGGTAACATGAAAATCGAGTTTTTCCCCATAATTAAAAAATGTTCAAAATCGTGACGTCACACTTTCCCACCGCATTCCTTGTCTGGTTCTGACCATAGTCTCATCTCTTACGTTTAAAACAGGAGCCCAGTTAATGCAATCTTAATTGAAGTTTGTTTGGCCGTTAGATATTTTTATGAGAGGAGGACATTAGCACTAAGGTTATTCATTGTTCGACCTGTTCATTTTTCCGATGTCCCCTTTTTTCAGGTTCAGTGACCGGTTCAAGAAATATTATGAAGAGGTGTACCCAGCAAGACTCATTTTTATTTCATTCATGCAAAGCCAAAGCCACGTGGGACAGATGGTTAATCACCTTAAGGAAGTATTCCCTGCAGTACAACCTTTACAAGTGCGTTTTAACAGTATTCGACCGGACCTTTCGAAACTAGATCATGTTTTCGGTCTTATGTCGACTGAAACGGAGTCTTGTAAGTTTGATTCAGATGATGGCGAGAAAGAGCTGTCAATGAATGCTTAGTTATGCCGAGTAGAAGCTACAATTGCTGAATGATTCGCTTCGGAAGATAAATATTTAGCAATGAATATGTGAAAACTCCAGATCGACGTTGCGTCATTACTAGTAGTCGGTACTGTCCTCGGCTGCACAACGTATTAAGGATGCCAAAGTGAAGCCTAAACATGGAAAACCCATTGAGTGATCGGAGTCAATAGAGTTTTAACTGCTTATCACGGCTTAAGAGTTTTCTACCAAGAATCGGCTATTTAGGGTTTTAGCGCTATCGCCAGCGTCAGTCGGGTACCTTAAAAGATAAGTAGTTTATTGTAACCGGTGCAACCGTCGAATACGATGTTCTGCCATTGAAGTAATCACTTTTCATACCATTGGTAGCAGTCATTTTTGCAAGAAATGCATTCTCCTGCCGTTGAGTTACAAGTTGGGAAAGTTTAGAGACCCAGGCCGGAACTTGCTTCTCAATGTTAAACATTGAATGATTGGACACTGATGTTTTCGATTTTATTGAACCTCAGTGAGTTAGCCGGCGTCAAAAGGCTTTTTATTAGATCTGTGGGAGAAAAGCTGCTAGTGATCAACGTTCTTACATAATCGTGCATGATGACATGACATACTTTCCGAGTTCATTTACGCTAATAGCTCTTTTTATGAGCAAATATTTATGAAAGTTTTTCACGCAATTTAAACTTTCAAGAGGAAATGAATTGTGTGTCTAGACTTTGGCCTTGAATTCTTTTTGGATGCTCACGTGTAAATGAAATCGAAACTACTATTGCCATGGGAATAATATATTTTAAATACATTAAATGCACATAGACGTACAATCTACACAAACACATGTGGGTGCTGGATTTTGGGGGGTACGGCAGGGCTTTGATGTTCAGTTACGTCTATTTAACCCATGCGTGAATATTATTAGACTCTAAAGAGGCAGAAGGAAATTGTATCTTTAGGCATATCGGGGGGTAGCACCGACCCGATTCGACCCCCCACCCCCACCCCGAAATCGCTATGTTAATCTGATTTTTATGACGCCATCAACTAATGAAATAAGCGTAATTATAGAATGTAAAAACCTTAATTGTTTAGTGGTACTGATAATTTTATTAGGCATGCTTCACGTAATGACCTTGCAACAGTATGATTATTTTCCTGGCAGAGAAATACAGATAATTGATTTTTACATAACACATTTTTTAGATAATTACAGAGTAATTGATTGCATGGCAATTCCTATCCGTGCACGAACCAGAATCTCTGTGCCGTATGTCGTGATCGAAAAAGGATCGACTCCTTCAAGACGAAACGAGAGTACTTTCTAATATTTTCTTAACGTCTCCTGCACTTTACAATCGAACAACAACTAACTAAATAACAATAATTACACACTATTTATACAATTACGTCAATGTACAACACCGTACTTAGAATCAGAAGATGTTACTACTGACCTCTGACTTTTAATGGCCCATTGAGTGTGTCTTAAGGAATAGGCAGATGCTGGTACTTAAGGACCTCTGGTAGCATAGGGGCCACGTGATTTGACCTCTCTACATTTAGGACGCCGTATGCGGATGGAAAGAGATGACGTCACAAATCAAAAGTTTTGGAAAAAGCAATATTTGGTTCCAGACGTCTAGGTGCAAATCTGGAATAGGCTGTTTCACAAAATACCAGACCTGCACTGTACATAGTGTTAAAACTAGAGGCTTTTGAATTTAAAAGATGTCCGGTCAAAACTTTAATAATATTCCTTGTTTCCTTACGTTATCAACCAGCATCAAATAACAAGGTTTTTTAGAGAGCTTTAAAACTTTAAAAGCGGATATCTCGCTTTTGGGAAAAGGCAACATTCTCAATTTTGGCCTTTGACATACTAAATAATAGAGCAACATGAATGTTGAGGGCTTTTTTCCATAGTTCGAACATTTTCAAAATCGTGACGTCACATTTCCCCGCCTTATTATGATCATCATTTTCATATTTTTTGCTGTAAACCTGCCACCTTTCCAAACCTGTGCTAGAGCCCGTGTGCCATAGGCTATTTGGCAATTTACTTTCTACGATGAAGAGAAGTAAGTGGCAACAATATTAATAATCCTGAAGATTTTTATAGCGTACGTTTTCGCGGCGTACGATCTTTTGCCGGTAGTTTTTGCCCAGTGTACCTACATTCGGGCATACGTTGCACAGAAAAATTTGTGATGTGGATGTTTTGTTACAGTGTATATGTGCCCGTTATCAATGTAAAATATTTTGATTGATCATATATTGTCGTAAATAGGTACGGCCCACAATGTCGTTGCATGGCTTTGGATTCATTTGCGTCATAAGTGATAAAACATTTTGATATGTCTAGGACTGACACTGGACCTGGTGTTGTGTGACGATTGGGCACGTGTACATATTGATGGCCTCCAGGCAAGGGTACTTGAAGAGTACCCCCTCGCAATGTTTACTCATTTTTATGCACATGTCGCGAACTTAGTGTTATAGCAGAGTTTGCAGAGTAATGAGCATTGCATTTTTTTCAATCGGTGAATGGTTTATCTGTCTTTTTCAGTAGGTCTTATAAGCGTGTGAATGCATTGCATGAGTTTGTGCAGAAAAGGTTACCATCTGTTGCACCTACTCGGTGGAATTTTACTTCTCGTTTAGTTAACACAGTACAAAAGTACAG
>JAAAKL020014714.1:0-11816 GCA_010016065.2 Carybdea cf. marsupialis auct. non (Linnaeus, 1758)
GCATCAAGTTTTCACGGCGTGTTACAACAGACATTTGGTCGCCGATGTCAATTGATATGGCACCCGAAGAAGAAGAATTGACATAGGAGCCCTTTTTCACCCTGGAACTGCACGTTTGATCTCACTTTTGGCCTCTAGCTGTCTCTGAGGTCGACCGCTGAGGCTGCAAAGCCCCAAAATACCTGCGCCTGGTCCAAGAGAGTGCCCATACAAAGTTTCATAATGATAGACAAAGCGGTGTGGCCGCATATTCCGCTTACACACACACACGCATACACACACACACAGACAAATATATACACATTCTCTCTTATTACATTAGATACTCGTAAGGGGAACTAACCAGACATTACCAGTTGCGACATGACCAGTTGATTAACGTTATTATGGAGATCGGAGGCAGTGTATTTTTTCGTAGGTCATGAAGCGGAGTGACAGGAAATAGTATTGTGCTATTACCAAGGCAAAAGAGTCCTGTCAGCCATTTGCTGGTGACTGATCAGTAGCCGTAATGATAACACTAACAATGTACCAGGTAACATAATGAGGCACATCATGAAAAATATGCGATTAAAAAGTGAATAAGCGTACGTACTGATCGTCACGTACCCTACCCTCTCCCATGTACGCTTTCTGCTATACCCTTCTTCCCCCCTGTTGCGTACGTACTATGAAAATAACACGTAGGTTGGCGTGGGCATGTGTTGGTCTTGAAACTAGGACGGAAGCTTCGTCCGTTTGTGATGGTTTCGTGGTCTTGGAAGAAACTGATCTCGACGATACATAGGGTGTCTCCGAAGACGTCGTCGACATTGATAGCGGCACATATGGCGATCTCGGAAATTGCAAGGAGGAATAGGCAGCTGATTCAGAATCAGACGCAAGGGAAGTCTTCCCTTTTTTAACTGTTTTCAAGTTGGACCACCGTTTTCATTTTCTTTCCTCATTCTTCGCCGATTTAGCCTTCAGATTAAGTATAGCTTTGGCATACTCTTCTTTAAAAGCTTTGACTAGATTCCATAACTTCTGTGTTAGCCATCAGATTACTTGCATTTGTTCCGCTTGCTTGGTTTGCTGTCTTCTAGACAACCACTAAAGTTTCATAACGTTCATAATTATCCATCAAAGTTCGAAACTTCAATAAAAACTAAAACTCACAACACGGTCTGCAAGATTATGCATTTTAGAAATAGACTGTTCCAATACAGGTGCCATGGTTCGTAAATAATAGGGCGCGGTCGCATGGGAAATAATGGAGTGTCGTAAAGATCAAATTACGCAATTAGAATAGTAGTGATTATTCAAAGCTATACGTCGTTAAAAAAGTATCTATTAACATTAAATTTTGGACATAATTAGCTAGAAGGAAAAATTTGCAGTAAGGAAAAGTCGCCAGTTCTGCTTCTTGATGCATGATAGCACCCGTCTAAACTCTTTTACAATTGGGGTCCTTCTTTTAAGATTTTGGATTTGATTTCGTCTCCACAAAACAAACGCAACGATACCAAACACGACAGTGCTTCACGAGTTACTGAAGTAACTTGCAAATTGACTAGCAACAGTAACAATGTCAGCTCTGTCCCTAATTTTCTTTGCTTTTCATGAAGAAGAAAAATAGATAGGAGACATCTAAAACGACAGTACCCTCCCCCTCTCAGAACGTCTAAAAACATCCATAATTTGTTGTACCCCTCTTCTTTGCCTACGTCATAGACGTATGGTCCTTTAGCACGAACATATACACACTGGTGCTAAACCTCAGCTCAAGAAAAAATCATTTTGAAAGGGAGATTCCCTGTTAAATTAACATGTTTTCACACATAATATCAGTTCCGGTACACCATTAAGCCACAACAACATTAATCAGCGTAGCTGGAACTGGAAAACAGTTTAAGTCTTCAACACGTACAGTAATTACCTTTCAGTTACGCTTTTAACCAACTCGACGAGCTGCCCTCATCATCATCACAAATCCTAATTTCGAGAGGCACTAACATCTCAATGTCGAGTATTTACCTTCCAATTCTAATTTATATCTGGTCAATGCAAGAAACCTCTTTTACATAGGATAATTCACAGTTGCTAATCAATTTACCTGTAGGCTAGGGATTTTAAGGTTGTACTTACACGGCGCCATTTCTATCACGAGTATATATAATTACAGATACTATCCACAAAGCCCAGAGTGCTACAAGTTTTTGAATACTTCTAGAAAGTTATGGAAAAAACTTCTCACTTGCCAGACAATGCTCCTTTACAAGCCTCTCATTGGGTTTCTCCGATTCTGTATCTCTGGCTTGATTCAAATAGTGAGATATAAGTATCTAAGAAGGATAAACTCATTCACGTAAAATTTCTATAATTACTTTGGCGCTATTGTCACGGAAAGAACCTGGATCACCCAGTCAAGTGCATTGAAACAGCTGGGGCCTGTTTCATAAAACTCACAAGTTTACAAGTCTACAATTTTACAAATAAGCGCTTGTTTTTACAAGGACTTGTATTTTCTGTTTCATAAAACATTTGTAAAAACAAGTAAGTTCTCACAATTCACTTCCTTGCCTACGCACTTATTTTACAAGCGAATTTTCAACAAGATAGCCGCTTCAAAACACGTGCTATGGTGATAGGCCACAAGAAATAGAATAGTTGATCGTTATGATTTGATTTCCTGTATAGCTGTGTAGATTGATGTTTTCTCGCCTTGTTGTACCTAATATCACATAGGCAGCCAAGTGTCGCTTTCAACATGGCAATATATCTAAAGGCAACCCTGGAATAGGATGTTTCCCAAAATACCAGATCTGCAATGTATATATTGTATAAACTAGTGAATCTCAAATATTTCTGCTTAAAACTGATATTCCTTGGTTCCTTAAGTTAGGATCCAGTATCAAATAACAAAGCGTGGTAAGAGAGATCTAAATATTTTTTAGTTGATATCTCAGTGTTGGGAAGGGCATCACTCTTAATTATGGGCATTGATATGGTCAAAATGAAAATTGAGTATTTTCTCCATAATTAAAACATTTTCAAAATCGTGACGTCACACTTTCCCTCCACATTTATATGACTGACATTTTCTACCTCACTAACAGAAACACATCCAAGTGCAAATCGGCACATAAGCTCTGTGTTTCGTTTCGTAATAGCAATACAGCCTAACGCGGTACTTCTTTTTTCGGGCCTAAAATCTTGAATGGTTAATTTCCAAATGAAAAAGCAGGCAGCAATTCAAGTAACCTTTAGCACAAAATGAAAGAAGAATTTTTAAAAACCTGCAAAAAAAGAGGCGAACCGTTTCATCATCAAATCTCATATAACGTCGTTTCTTGTTGATTTTTGAATTTCACCAGCCTAATCAAGTCTGCAAAGGATCCATTGTGGAAACAAGGTTACTTCAGTCTTTTTTAATACTATCTTTGCCAACGCACTGGAGTGTCTTGACCGGTTTTTAAATTTAGATATTGCATTAATTTGGTTGCAGTACTAGAAATGATTAATATTCTTGTAAACCTAAACCGAAATTTTGTTTTTAACCACTTACATACGTACCTGCATGACAAGGTACCTACTGCATATACATTCAGAATCAAAGCACCCGACAATAATTATCAAAAAGGTGCCGGAAGCTATCAACAGAAGAGTCTCTCGACTTTGCTTGGACGAAGGAGTTTTCAATAAAATGACATATACCGACAGAACTGCACTTTAATCTAGTAAATTTCATGTCAATTTTATGTATTTGGGAAACGACAATGAAACTACAAGACGAAGAAACAGACAGCGGAATCTGGCTTAATCCCCAGTATAGTAAATCTGTCAGTACAAACGTTGCAGGGTAATTTTTGAACTGATGGGACAAATACTTCGCCAAGGCTTCCGGTTTACATACGCTGTTTAATCGTAATGATGTTAAGGCTAGCTATAGTTGTACTGATAGCACCCGAGCTTCAATTAATAAGCATGATAATAAACTTTTGAAAAATAAGCCGAGTACAAACTCAAGCCCCACCGACAGCAAGTAGAGGGGATCAGCATTTCAAAGAGCCCCTATCCTTCCTCCATAATGCTCATAATACGTATGCTCAACGGCCCATAACCTGTGATACTGCGATATCCAGAAACATATCCGCACGACTCTTTCCTAGCACCTTAATGACTATGAACGCCAATACTGCTTAGTCCTGACTAGGTACCTACTACAACTTTTGACTTTAAAATATGAAAGTTTTCCCAGCCCCCGTTCCAAAATATTGTTACGTTTGATAACTAGCATTTTGAGCATGTAAGACCTACCTGCTGCAAAGCGGAGAGGTCTAGAAAACAAATAATACCAGGGCTGGACACCCCTTTCATGCGGTAAATGTCTTGCGTGATTTGTTCCATTTTTACCGAAATTTAGTAAAAGTTTAACTTCTATTAGTCCAGGATTGTAGCTGTCACGTGACTTTTAAAATCTTTCTTTGCAAAGTACGTCTAGAAAGTATACGCATCCCTTAGCGCATTTCTATTTAATATCTTCCGATTGTACGTACGCACCATCCTCGCACTGTCACTTGACTTCCCCCTCATCGTAAAGTTTCAGCCAGTGGTCCTCACTCACTTTCCCATGGCGACCAACCCCCAGAGAACTCAATGAGATGGTGACCCCAGAACAATAAAAACGTCGAATACCTCTTATTTTAGCATTCTACTTGGATTCTGTGGGCGCGCTTGCCTCTCGGTCACAAGTACTCTGATACGAGGCACAATGACACCTGCAATATCGAGTCTACCAGTAAATATGACGACACATATTGATGCTCAAAGGATAGTATGGATTCTGTACCCATTATATCCCGTCCCTCGTGGCCGAACTGTTCTGTCTATGGAGCTCCAAAGTAATGTTCTGGCTCCGCTCTCAAAGTCTGAGCCCATACACAAATTTCGAGCTCCGTGACACCTTTAAAAGAATCAATTTCCAGAAAGGCTCACCACCCCAAGAAAATTATGGCGACCCCCGATAAGGGAGAGACCCCGGGTTTTGGAAACCCATATAATATACCCTTACATAGAAGCCGTGTCATCGGGAACTAGAAAGAAGAGGTGGAGGCTGTAGCCTCTACTGATATGGTACAAGGGCGAACGGCTATTAATTTTTATCTACGTATACTAGGTACGACAAAACCTAGACTTCAAAAAATCTAAAAGCCATCATCTCTAAGAATTTCCCCACTGTCTAACAATAAAGAACTAGAATCAATACTTCATCATCGATACTCTAGTGTCTTACGTAACCCAACAACTAAGGATGTCTTCAAGAACAGCTTTTTCTTGTTGATTTCCACATAGTTGCCTTCTGAATACGCATCACCCTAATTTTTCTTTCATGCAAAAGATACATTAACGAAATCTAAAATAGGGGTTATTCACATAAAAACTACTCAATAGAGCGGTGACGAGGTTCCCCTAAGAGCGTATGTTGGCATACGAGGGGAAGAGGAGTATTTGGACGTGCAAGTACATATTTCAAGATATTTTTGCGGGAAAATGATACTTTAAAACTACTGAAATTCTGTCCGCGCGTTGATTCCAGAGCTGCTACTCATGGACATGAAGATGTACCTCCTACAACATGTACTCTATGAATGGCATATCATAACATCCAGAATGTGAAATGTAAACAGAAAACTACATTACGCTAAAATAAATTAGGGATTGATGTCTAAAGTAATACGCTGGCTGGGATACACAAAAATGCATAAAAAGTGTACGCCGGCGTAGACGGGATAGCAGGGTCCGGGTTTTTTCATAATTGTGCGCATGTAATATGTGAACGGCCCCATATCTTAAATAATAAAATAAGAATACGCCCTTTGATTTGTACGGGAACAGTGGCCGCAGATTTAAATCTACCGTTACCAAATTTAAATTTGGCGATCGTTGGGATCACGATTCGACAATGCAATTAGATGGGCTGGATAAAACTTGTTCTCTGAGCACTTGCGTCAAAAGAAGCTGTTTGTCCTTCATGTGTAAACCACACAGTAAGAAAAGGTTGCGCAAACTCGGTACGAAAAGTTGCTACAACATGTGGAGCGTATTTAACTAGCCAATAATAAAAAAATCATGGTTAGTGCACTTGATACTTGGTACTTAGGGCAACTAAAAATTTTGACTTCCTAGCCATAGACACACATTCATCTCATACAATATGCGAGACTTGGAGACTAGTCGTCCAACGAAGTGCTCGTGGACACATTCCCAGACTTCCTGGATGTCTCTTATGAACTTATTCCAAGTGTAATCTACATGTTGCAATTTACATAGATCCTGTTATGTGCATATTGCATTAGAAACGTCTTGTGACTGTATTCTAAGTGTACTCTGCATATTGTAATGTACATATCTACGGTGTGCAAATTGCATTAGAAATGTCTTATGAGCGTATTCTAAGTTGGTCTCCCTTGACAATAACTATCCCTATCTCATTAAAGACTTTCAAGTTCATTGACAATCAGCGAGAGAAAGGACAGAGCAATGTTTTTATATTGTCTTTCGCCACCACAGCATTCCTACACATACAGACATTTAAGTAGCAAACGCGTGAACTAATGAGTAACGGACATTTAGGGAATAGGACAAAGTATTTGGGCTACCAAGCAGTAGTCACAATGTCACTGGTCAAGCGCCACTGGGCACCGCCACTCTGATCCTGCGTAGTCATAATAAGATGATAAGAACAGATGCTTCACCTCATTCTTGCTAAATGGATAGTTATAATAATAGTTCGAATATGATGGCTCTGAGAGACTTTTTTACATAAAATAATAAATCTGGAAACGAAGAACTTTCTAAAATGGAATATTAACTGGCAAGTTCAAATAGCTAAATCCTATTATTATGATTATGACAGATTTGCTACGGCTACCTCCCTCTGTTGCTAGGAAAAATCTTACACCAAATGACAATTTCGCTAGTCGTATAACATAATAAGAATGTTGCAGAGAGTGTTGATTCATTGACATTAAACTAGATCCTTATGTGATTTGAGTCATGTCTTAATGTCAGATAACATCGATCCTTTTCTACATCTATTTTGGGCAAAAGATACATTCATCCAATATTTTGCATGCTCCAACCATGGCCTAAAATCAGAAGTCTTGGTCATCTTGCAACATGGCTTTGTTTTTCCCAAGATTCCCGGGGTTGGATCCACTAATCTATTTTGATGGCCCTTTCGGGTTCTCGGAAATAAAAGTCTTGGGGCTCCAATGCAGATAACATGCGTCAACTTCATTGAAGTTCACCTTCCTGTGATTCCATTTTGCCACGTGTTCATCAATCAATTCCTGGAATTTAAAATATAACTCATGAAATGAAAGACAAATGAGTATAATGTTGCATAAACAAAACGTGAATTGTTGGAGAAAGGTTTCTGTGTTTATATAAAGTTATCACAATTAAGTATATCATCAATGCATACAGCTATTTTAGCAAACTCCAATGAAAGCCTGCACGCTTTTCTTAAATAATTTCTAGTGTGATTTTATGCGGAATCGATTGGAAACTGGCATGCCAAATGTTACCGGAGTTGGCATGACAATGGCCTCCCAGGAAACAAACAAATCCATCTCATACCTTAACAATACTGTGCCGGCCTGACCATTTCTGTGAGAATCCCCATTTCCAATTGGACTAAACTTTTATGTTGCTATTTATCCTTATCAAGTAGATTCTCAATATTTTGTGCTGTGATTTCAACATGTTTCAAATATCATGTTGCCATTGCCTTCCTTAGATAGATGAAATTGGATTCTCATCTTAATAATCGACAAAAATAACACAAATTCGTGGAGATGCGTATAAATTATATATGAGGGCAAGGGAGGTATTAGTGTTCATAAGGTGTTTTGTGAAATATCATAAGGACTGATTAAAGTAATATGGCAATTATTCAACATCGATGAGATGGCAATTTAGTCTACAGTACGATTGCAAAACTAGAGATTATCTGAGCCAGATACCCAAATTACCGGGTAACTAATAAATGCATGATAGAACAATAGGAAATAGTTCACTGAATGTAAGTGCTCTGGACATAAGTCGAAAGACTTACTGTTTTGAAAACTTGATGCTACGGGCGAAAATAGCAAACTCGGATACAAGCCTTCTTCGAAAATTGTGATCGTAAACTGAGGTGTGTTATACTACGTTTCTGTTGGATATACCCTCTTAAAATTCTGCAGTTCGTATACGTGCCTGTTTTCGCGTATAACAATGCATTGTGATAAATGATAAACATGAGAGAGATTAAGAGGAAGGGAAAGAAGAGGAGGGTTAGTCATCGAAAGGGAAGAAGCTTCATAAGGAAAGAAGAGAAAAAAACTGTGAAACAGAAAAGGAAGAAGGATGATTGTCACAACGGCAACGATGAAATTAGGATCTGTGCGTGCGAGAGTTACAGTTAAGACTTACCTTTCTAGACAGAATAAGATGTTTTCCCTTCCAGTATTTTACCATGCCGAGTGACTGGAGAGTGCTAACAATATCATTTGGATGAATTGATGTCTTTTGGCTAATTTCTGCGAAATTGCAAAACAGATAGTAACGGGAATGTAGAAAATGTATATATAAGTATATACATATGTATTGTTCATCTATGGACAACAATTGCCTTACCTAAGACGTCATCGTCCATATCACGTGACTACAATGTTGTTTTTACACACATATTGCGCATTGCCAACAAATGTCGAGACCTTTCTAGTGTACCCGATACGAAGGTACAGCCAAATTCTAATAAGCAGTGGTAAAGACAAGAGAAGAGAATCAAGATGAAGAATGAAATCGAAATTGAAGCCCATCTGACGTCATTACTG
The DNA here is from genome assembly GCA_010016065.2 of Carybdea cf. marsupialis auct. non (Linnaeus, 1758). Lineage (NCBI taxonomy): Eukaryota > Metazoa > Cnidaria > Cubozoa > Carybdeida > Carybdeidae > Carybdea > Carybdea cf. marsupialis auct. non (Linnaeus, 1758). The sequence goes on from JAAAKL020014714.1 coordinate 8,865, forward strand.
TCAGAGTAACAACACACTCCAATGTTTCAATAGACAAAAAGTTTGAAATCCTCTAATGAAAGACATGGCACTCATATTTGCATGCTTTGTCATCCAATATCTCAGTGCTTAAAAATACAGGTTTCTCTTTCCAATATTTATCCCACTTAGAGTTAATGGTCATGTTAATACAGAAATTCGGTTCTTTTATTTACACACAATGAAAGGTGCTTGCTGTTTTCTTTGACAACGTTTATCAATAAAAGATAAACGGTTTGAAAAATGGTTCTTTCTTATTCAGACTGTTACAAAATTTTAGGTAAGCAATTTAAGCTAGAATTTAGTTAACCAACTTTAGATTTATTACTGTAAAGTTGATCGATCAAAATGCAAACACATCCAATTTGGTCAATATTAGGACGCTCCTTCAAGCTGAATCAATACGGCTCTAATCAAATTAAGGATCTTACAACTATTGGGCTTCAAACGGACTTTATCCGAGAGTCCCGTTAATTTCCTGCTATTATTAAGATCGAATGAAATATTTCATTAAAAACCTCACCTTTAATACTGATACTAGACTCATGAAAATCGGCTAAGTACCGAAGTACAACATCTGTCCAATACTTTCTGTAGCTGATAAGGCCCAGGTCTGACAAAGGATGTTCCGGGGTTCCAACCTTACTTTCACGTTGCGATAACAGATAACCTAAAATGTAAATAAACCTCTATTATTTTGCTTATCATTATCATTGTCACTCGTTATACCTTTTAGAAACTTACAAATTGATGATGAATCGACAAAGATAATCCGTTCGGCCCTTTTCACACTCTACGTTAAATTGTTTATTCTGATAATTCACGTCGATTGATATTTGATGCAACACTTGATAATGACAACAAATCATACCACAACGTGGCATGAATAAAGATCAGTATGCATTTCTTTCCTCAATGCAGTTTCCTTTGGTGGCCCTCTGATTATCATAAGATGACGCACTGCAAAGGCAGCTTAAGTACACAGCTAATTCATTCGCTAGTTTGAACTCGCATTTAAAGTGCTCATGCAGTGAAATTGTAAAAATTCTGGGTGGTTCTGTGATTCGGACAGTCTAACCCACTGGGTCCCCGTATTACGGATAGGGCATCGTCTTACAACTATAGACGTTAGCTGAGAACATACAGAATAAGCAGTCTTGGACAAGATCACGGGGTGCCCTTTGGCAAGGCATGGTGCCCAAAAGCCAGGGGAAAAGGACAGTCATGAGATACATGAGTCACCGGTATGTGGCCATGCTCTTGTGTCTTGTCAGTACCTAATAGGCCTATCGCATGAAAAAGTTGCCGTGCTTCATACAACATTCTCTTGATAGAGGATGGAGTTACTTAGGTTACTTTGGTCACATAAAACGGGACGAGGGAAGGGTCCGATTTCAGTTCGGCCCACATGGTTCACTTGAGAAATAATGAATTGGATAATTGCATTATTATGAGAAGAAATGAGAGAGAAGCCGTGGGAAGGATAAAAGGTTGGTGGTTCCTGGTAGGAGACCACCGGGAAAACCTAAGAATACATGGCTAAAAACATGGAAGCAGATCTGAACAAATACAATCTGAATGGCGGTCCACCATCGCACGTCCTACCTCAAATGAAACGAGACAAGAAAGTCGTTACAAAAGGATAAGTAAGTAAGTAAGTAAGTATTATGAATTATTAATTTTTTTAATCAACAACTATGAATTTCACATATGAAATGAAGACTATACTACCAGCTCCGGCAGTGGGCGGGAACTCAGCAAACAAGACAGAAGTTAATAGCTCTTTGTATCAACTGACTGACGACATATATCCACAAACCGTATTCGACCGTGGTGTGGGTGTGCGTCCGAGAAATGGCTGAAGTTTAGAGACACTTTTGCCTTGTAAGAAAACGTCCTTCTTGGGAACCTACATCGCAAATCTGTGAACTTGTGCAATGAAATTACCATCGAGGCATCGAAATACTTGCAGAACGAGAACATCGTACCATCTATTGCGACCCTCAAATCGGTTCCACCTATTTAATAACATTATCAGGCTAGAAAAATAAAGCATGAACTGTCCTGAAGAAAACTTCCTCGCATACATTGGAGGTTTCAACTCAAGACTAGGGCCAGATGACGGTCCACTAGAATTGGAAGATGTCTCGCAGAGTTTTGAGGTAGTTTGTCTTGACATCTGCTAATATTCAGTTCTAGAAACGCCAAATAAACCCCAGTAAACCTATCGACATAGCATTAGACTAACTACGGCAACTGGCTTACATTTTAGTACATAGTAAATGTGTGAACAATACACAAAATGCTCGAGTATACAACATTTTCAGTAACATGGGATCTGAACACCGGGTAGCTTGTGCTACAATTAAACTAATCGTATGAAACGGACTTGCAAAAGTTTGCTGATAACACACAAGTGCGGTTGAGTGGCTGTTAAAAACAGCTTGTAGCCACTTGAAGGAGATAGTAACGGGGTAAAGTATGAAAAGTTTGTAAAACCCAACAGCAAGGTAAGTCTCTCCGGGCATCCAATGTCAGCGTTGTAACAGCTTGCTAAGAAGCGCAAGTAGCACAATGCCATTATGAAAACATTAATTCTAAAGAGGATGAAGAAGTCTGGTCTGAAGCAGAAATGAACTTGTATCAGGTGTACAAATATGGTAAGAGGGAAGGGACTAGATGAGAACAAAACCTTATATATATTCATGGTTCTCAGAAATATGTCTGTAAGACTGTCAATGAGATAATTTAAAGAAATGGAACCAAAGAAGGTCAAGGTGATAGATCGAGACCCCAAAAGCTAGCCAGGACATGGTTCTTCTATTCCATGAAACTACTTAGAAAAACTGAGAAGTAGAGGACCCCGGATAAGAAATACTCAACACCTTGTTGTGAGGGGGGTTTCTTCTGGCAATAGGAATGGCGTCTGGTTCT
>JAAAKL020014715.1:0-11815 GCA_010016065.2 Carybdea cf. marsupialis auct. non (Linnaeus, 1758)
CATTGAGTTTATAATTTAGAGCAGTAATACAAACAATGGCCAATATAAACAATGAAAGTGTTAATACTATACCTAACCTAAAATAGGATCTACCTGTTTGATATGTTTCGTCATGGGCCAACATTTTAAAGTTTCCCACATCACCTCCTTACCATCTGCCATCAAAAACCGTACAGGGCGTTCTCTGAATCAAATTTTACCATCCATTTCGAGTCTAATACTCTCGTCTGCAATAGATCAGTTTCTTATGTGACGAAGATTTGCAATTGCGTTATCAATCAAATAATTTTAGTAAAGGATATAAGATTCCTTGCACACGGAATCATCTTTAGACGGATCGAGTCAAAATATACCCATAGTATTATTTGTATTGCTCGTATGCCTTCGTAAAGATACATGTTATGACTTGCGTACCTTCCTACAGACCCTTAAGTCATCAATTTATATACTCTGCAGGATGCTTTTTTTAGTAAAACTAGCCTAACATTTACATGAACGCTGAAATCAAGTGGCTTGCTGTTGCTTCATTCCACTCGGGTTAGCAGGAAAGATACCGAATTAACTGTTTTCCTAGACATCGTGGCAAAAGAATTAGTGTTTATGCAAAGTGTTTTGGTCTTCCTTAAAAGCAAGTAGTTAAGGGATCGATCTAGACCCTAAAATGTGCGTATTACATCTCGAACATTCGAACTGCCTATTTCACTATTAGGTGAAGGGTTTTAGGTGACGTCAAATTCTGAGTGAAGTCCCAGATTGGGTAACCACCAGTGACAACCATCAATGAACAGCCGGACATATCTAGTTTTATCCGTTGCCTACAGCAGTTATCTCAATACTTTACATCAACTGTAAATAAGGAAATAAGGTGAAATTTGATCTTAAAGGATGCTAACACTAAAGGCTAGCTGATGGATAAATATTGTAACATGATTTTAAAATTTTATTGTTGAAAGTTTTCAATAATAATAATTGGAATTTGAGAAATTATAAATTTCATTAGAGTTGTATATGCAGTAATCAAAAGCATAAAATATGCTGGTAAGCCCGTAAAATTTCAGTAGATGATTTGATTAGTTTGCACCCCCTAAACCCATCTGGAACCCCTAGTTTTAAAGTTCTATAAACGTTGTCTTCTTTAGAACCGGTGATAGAACACGTTCCACCTAATCTATAGTCAAAGAAACTTAAAAACATGTTCTCAAAATATCTTAATTTGCAAAGGGGTATTATGTATGGCTAGAATATTACCAAATTATTTGTGATGAAACGGTCACTCTATCAGGTCATCCAATTTTAACCGCAGTGTGTTCCTGCTTGATGAAATAGCCTGGCGTCAATCTGTGAAGTAAGACGCTGATGTTGCTAAGTCAGTTGTAAAACGGCAACATACCATAATAGAAGAGAATTTGTTCACGTAAAGAGGAACTAGAGTTTCCTGCAAGGCTCAGAGAAACTTATTAGTCATTCTAGTAACGGATTTACGTGATACTTTATTGGAAATGTCATGGCGGTGCTACAAATCCCACTAAAGACTAGCCTCAGTCTAGTTGTAATTGCAATCTTACAATCCTTTCCCTATAAACCGTCGAGACGAGAGACAACTACTTAAACTGTGGACGCTGTGTATTTTTATACGTAGCATTTGTATTTGGATTACTTATTTAGATTAAATGTATTAATATGTTGTCATTGAGTAAGCAACCAGTCATTTGAAAGGACACTGGAGGCATTTTCATGGGCGCCAAAGGTGTATCCTGTAGGCGGAGGGTGACCCATGTGACAATGCAGTTACGCCACCTGGAATTCGCTGTATCTAGAGTTGCTATAGAAGTAGCTTTTTAAGTATATATTTTAGAAATTACTTTGCTTTCAATGATTACTATAAACATTGCAAACTGTCCAGCTGGTACCCTTTGCAACAAACAAGTACTTAAACAGCCTAGGCTCCAGGCTGTGTGCTAATACCATAACAGAAAGATTTTGACAGATTTGGAGCTTACGACATAAGTACGACTACTAACTGCTTGATCTCTTTTTGTTGGTAGACTAATTACAATATTAGCAGGACCTAGGACTATACATAACCAAATTTCTGTGAGATCCAAATAAAATGAAATGAATTGGCTTTCTATGATTAAGGCAGAGCTTAAGTACTGCTCTCCGCGTAAGTGCAGGTGGCGCAAATTGCTCTTTTATGAAGACCTTCATCCCCCAATACATTTTATCACCACATCTTCAGGTATAGTAAATTATAAGAAGTTTATGCTTCCTCATTTATGATAATTTCACATTCTAATAATAAAAATTATGGGTTTGTTGTATACTGCGATAACTATGTCATATTCCAAATCTTTATCTTCGTAACAAAAGCTTCCAAAGGATCAGGTAAGGGCTTATTAATTTCTCCTCATACTCATGCAAGAAAAAAATTGCCTGAAAAAAAACAATTTAAAAATTCTTTAATTTGCCACAGTCTATTGTACGGTTTCATATTAAAGTTTCTTGCTTATAATTTTGTTACGCCCCTATTAAACTTTTATAAAAAATATTCACCCCGACTTTTCGACACCCGCTACAACTGAGTACAAAATGTTTTAACGGACACGTGCCAGGGAAAACTTTTAACCCCAATATTCAAACATGTTTTAATGGATCGGGAGCAGCTCAAAACTAATTTTACATCTTCGCATCCTCATGTCCTCTCACGTCTTACTAGGCTCTTTAAACCTCAACCAATCTAATACTTTTATGCTTCATGTGCGGCGAACATTGAACTTAAGGTAAAGATAAGCTTTAGTTGTCTAGGTACCTTAGAATTGCGCCACGAGAGTAGTACAATATCGAGTTAGCAGCGAAAATTACATGGCTCAACGATTGAATTCTTTAAACTGTTGCTAATACAACGTTTATTCATAACATTCTAAAGCAATTAAATGCATTAAACTTTTAAAGCTAAACTTTTTTCTGCTGTTTTTAGGCACAAATTCTTAACTACATATCTTACATTCATTGTATGTAGCACAGATCAACAATTCGATAAATCTAACATGTATATTGTCATGGAGAGAAACGGCGAAAAGGAGTGACAAAATAGTCAGCGTCTTTAGGGATACCACACCCTTTTACGATAACACAATTAGACTTGACGATTACTAGCTTTTAGCTTCGACAATCTTATAGCGAAGTAAAGTGAAACGTCTTGGTCACATTATAATAGCTAGAACAAGGTGTGGTTTTCTTTTCTAGACTTAAAAGTTGTTTGATGACAAAATGCACGCCAAGGCATGGTGGAAGGGTATAGAATTGATGTGCAAATGCCTAATTTTGTGGTGGGAGGTTAATACTAAACTAGGTTCTTGTTAAGTACTGAGAGATTCAACTCGCTTAATTTTTGGAGTAATCTCACTTGTAGCACATTGGTTACCGATGAAACGATCAATCATGACTCGGTGTTCATGCGTCTTCTCCCTAAAAGCATCAAAATATTTCACTGGCCTTGTTTCTTCCTACGCAAACAGCTTCACATCTATATGAGAGGCACCTTCATACCTTATTCTTGACATTCAAAATGAGAAGACAAAGTGGAATTCTGCAGATTGGAAACCATAAAGCTCAAATAAAGAACAAACAGGAACAAGCGATTACATACATTCTTTATACATTACATACATAAATTTATATCAACAGATTATAAAATAATGGATGGTAAATAATTTATTATGTTATAAACTTTAGTCTAATCTGAGCTTCATTTCGAGAGACCCTTTTCTTACTTTGAGGCTACTGGACTCTGGAATGTTTTGCAAATTTGTTTTGTTTAGTTAGATTGCGGACCTCCAAGGAACTAGGCATCAGACTCTCTGGATGCTTATTGGTTGCAGATCCCAATCCTAAAATGGAGAAGAGGCTGAATTCGCCTCTTGTACCCTTAACCTGTTGGCTATCTCTAAAAATAATTTGCTCTTGGTTGCGAACTCTTTAATAGCACTTATTGATAAATTCACAAAATTTTTGTTGTCTTCCACTTAAATTATGACATAAATTAGAATAATTTTCCAGCATAATTTACTTCTCATATTAGTGTCAAATTCCACGGTCACTTCAAGCACAGCTAGTGTTGTCTTCTCCTCTACCATGAATTTAGATCACAATACCTCTCTAAAATTTTGTTGATGTCCAAAAGAACTTCTCTCTGACATAATAAACAATGGTGTTTTTTTTAGAAGCACGAAGAAAGTCATCAGTGATACGTAAGGAGGAATAATGTCGCCAGTTACATCTTATCTCATTGAGATGGGAGAGGCGAAAGAAACACGTAGAAGGATTTGGCTGTCTAAGCATGCATTATCAGTCATCTTTTAGTAATGAAAATACTTCTAGTGTGGGGAGTGCAATTTTTAAGAAAAGAGAAGTAACAGTATAGGTTTTCTTAATCTACGATACGATTAGATGAACAATCGTATTATAGCTTTGCAATTCTGACACCTTGCTTGCAATTAATTATTTTTTCAATTATCCATTTTTAAAAATTTTATCATTAAAATATATTTGTAATTTCAGGATATTGTTAGTAAGATCGTCTTCCGTATTTTCAAGTTCTTTTATCACTGCCTTACAGCATTAAAAATAATTACACTGGATGTGTTTGGAGCAAGTAACATTAACATAGAATACATCATAATCATCAGCAAACTTCAGACTTCTTTGTATAACTACGTGATATTGAGCAAATTTGGTGGAAAAATCAATTACATTTCTTCCAAACGTACTTTTGCCAGACATATCGACATGAAGCATTTCACATTGTGGTATTGATAACTATCTCTTGAAGAAATGGTGACATTAGAATCAAGTTCAGTTTTGTTGCACTTGATGTTGATATCAGAGATTTAAAGTGGCGTGATATTTAAGGTCTCAGACAACCCTGATATAGTTTTAAATTGTATTTGGGATGCGAGGGTATACTATTATCTAGCATCTTATTTTTAATGTCCAGAAGAGCCTGTTTGTGCTTAAGATTGTTCATGTCGAAATTAAAAATACCGACAAGGATAACAAAACTTTCACTCCATTGAACAGTGGGTGTTGTTTTTACGTTGCCATCGAGTTTCGGTGAAATATGTTTAGATGTGGTGCTTATTTGATTGCATCAAAATGTCTGGCATTTTTCTACACAACTAGTAATGTGATGACTTCCTGTTAGCTGTATTGATTACTTTGACCAATCACATGTAAGTAGTGCCCAGGAATAGCGTCGCCACGTGCTTCCAGGGCAGGGTCGAAACGTGATGTTGATGTGAAGACAAAGTTGAATTGCAGTTAGAATTGTTGAGGATTAATCGAAGTTGTTGTGTATGTTTTAAGAAGATTTCTTGTGTTGAATATATGAGAAAAGGTTAACCATCGTTGTAGTTACTTCATGACAGTAATACGGCTTTAGGTACACCTGGCTTAAAAACCTGTATCAAAATATAAAGTTACTGATACAACCTGTCATCAGCAAATTTATACCATTGAAGAGGCTGAGAGGATTATGAAAACTAATAACTCTGTTGAGAAACTTTATCTGACTTGATGTGCCGTATAACAAGGAATTATAACAAGATGAAATATGAGGGGTCTCAAGCAATCAGCCTGCAACATGTGCTTGTCCACATAAACATACTCTGTGTGCATTTATCACATACAAGTGAGATGTAGTAGTGTATACAATTCCGAGATAACAGGTGTTATGACTCAGAGATGTAATAATAACTAAGTATTACAGGTATCAAAGAATGATAAAGTTCACCTAACGCATTTTTCAGATCTAGAAGAGTAAGAAAGAAAGAAAGGAGATTGCTGCTTTAATTTGGACTTTTGCATAACATAAGCTCAGTGAACAGTATGTTCAAATGAAGCCAAAATATATTCCTTCAATGACACTTTTATGGATAGAAAATTCAATTTAATTGTTTTACTCTAGATGCAAACAAAAAATGTTTCTGCGACTAAGGTAAGTTTTGATGAGGGAACGAACTCGAGAGTCAGAGGACGGAAACGTACAGGAAGATCAATGGAACAGTCCTTGTTGATTAAAACTCTGGCTGCGTGTTTCCAATCCTTGGGAACATTCGGAGTTTTCCTTATCTATGAGATAACGGCTGCCATATATGATGTAAAGTGATTATTTGAAGACTATTATAAACTTTTGATCAAGTGAGCATGGACTGCCGCTTGGCTTTATTGACATAATAACTTTTATTACCTGTTGATAGGAGGGCGGTTAAGAATCAAAAATAAAAGCTCGGCTGATTAGAATTTAAGAGCCAAAGAAGGAATAATACATCTTAGCTTCGCCATAAGAGGACTCAAAACGTTTTCAAAATGAGCAGTATACTAAGCTGAAGTGAAATCTTGTATGAGACTAATTACAAGTCTTACAAAGCGTTTGACGTACATTCAAAATTTCTTTCAATTTGCATTCGTAATCGAACAGCCCAGGAAAATTTTGGGACTAGCATTTTGATAACTTTGGAGAAACGTACGCCCTACAAATTCGATAGATGAAACATCACGAGATTCCCCTTGCTTTGAATTCTATAGTTCCTTTGTAAGGTTTGCTTTGGTGAAGTTATTGTATTTATTACCAACAAAGTTCGCTGGAAGGAAATCGTATAAAATACTTTTCAAAATTAGTTATCTCAATGTTTTGATCTTGAGAAAGCATGACGCCAATAGGTAAATGAGGCTTTACGAAAGACTCGAAGTTGTTCAAGTCACTACTTGAGCTAGGACGTTTGATCCCAGATTTAAATATATGTGCAGAATCCAAGGGAAAAGTTGCCAAATATTTCTCGTCAATATCTTGATACCAACTCATCCATATAGCCTATAATGTACACACGGCTACGTTGATGGGCTTTTCATCCACGAAAGTTCTAACATGACAGCACGTTTTATTACTGCTATTCGCTGGCCAGCCTCCCTGATGAGTCAGATGAGACGTCCCTTTGAGAGTTTATATCCATTTCTTTATCTCCTTTGCATCTCCATTGATGACGTCCAAATGAAATGAATTGACATCTACAAAATTTGAAGGCGACATTATAGAGAGCAGAAATCCAAGTACACGTGTAATTTTACGAACCCCAGTAGACAAGAAATTTGTTGTAACCAAAGAAATGAACAAGAATATGCTCTATTATACAATAATGATAATTTTTTAAAAACTTCAATGCCATTTATTCTTTTAATTCCATTGTTAACATCCTCACTGTTGTCGCCCGGCAAGTTTATTGGGGAACAGCAAGATTTCTAAGTGAATTTACAAAGAAAAACAACAACAACAAGAGCAACCACAAAAGAAAAAGCACTCAAACCCAACAACAACATAAACGACTAACCATAAAAAAATATATATATTTTTTAAACACTAGCTATTTGTTTCGTATATATGAGTATAGATATGCTATTCCCTTTTCTGCGAATTACAATTGCCACTGTTTTCACCAGCTGCAATCACTTTGAACGGGACAGTGGGATTAATGGAAGGATACAACAAACAGAGTTATAACAGTTATAAAACAGTTATAAAAAGAAACAAAAACCTAACTTGCAACGTTGAGGTTAGCAAGAAAGAAAAATGTATATATAAAGTAGTTTCAACAAAACAACAGACTCTCAGGGCTGGACCACTCTTTGTTACGGCGGTCAAAGATGTAGTTCGATGACCGTATAGCTGCTTCAGAGAAATTCTCCATAATAATAATAATAATAATAATAATAATAATAATAATAATAATAAAGATAAAGAAGGAACACTGATATTTTAAAGTAATCCAAAATCGCTGAGTCAGTCCAATCCTTATGTCTTCCACAAAGTATATAATATGATGAGCTCAAGGCCACTTATGTGTGTTTCGATTATATACACTTGCTGTCCAGTTCTTAGTTCTTTAATAAAGTTTTAAACTTGATTATATCTGCTTATTAAAACCCAAGGGCTGATATTTCTAATGTGAGTAGATTTATTTTTTTCTAGGATTGATTGAATTATTTTGAAGATCTTTGTCCTTATCGACTTTGAAATTTCGGGAATTAGATTCAAAGCAGACAGTTAACTCAAACACAGTTATATCTGGCCGCAGAGACGCGAATAGTTCTGTTGGATTTTTTTAACCAGGAAGGTCAACAAATAACTAGTGGTGATAATGAGAATAATAATAATATCAGAGATTTAACTTTCAATCATCTTATATGTTTTTTATGTCATTGACACTTAACAATCTAACTAATCACCTTACTGGAATATCTACAGTATTTTGATAAAGACCATACATGCCATAAATCGATAGATTATTCGAAACCAACCAACTATTAAACGATAAAAATACTCGTTAAAGGACATCTACGTGTATAACAAATAAACAAAATCCAATTCAATAGCACCACCAGTAAATAAACGCTTGAAAGGGAGGTCTTGGTGACGAAATTCGGTCTGTAACGTACCATTCTCTGCCCTTACAATTCAAGCAAATAGGACGTAGCTTGGATAAAACAAGCAAAGAGCTTCTTTGAGACGTGGAAATATTCTATTTTAGTAACACCTATTCCTACAAGAAAGTTAACAAACGATTTAGCTTCTTTAGCAAGTTTTTCCACAACAATCATACTCGAAATAACAAGTTAGGATTGAGTTAGTAGCTTTCAAAGTTGGTAGTACTTTTCATGATTTTTGGCAGTATCAACCTAAAGTTGTTTTGCAAGTACATGGTAATTTATGGTCAGGCCCGTAGCTGAAGGGGGCTAGTCGATACGACGTATGAGATCTCAACTGTTCGATCAGCAGAGCAACCTACTCTGTGAATTAGTGTGAAAGTGGCAGAGTAGACCACAATTACTTGTACCCTTTACGTGTTCTTCAAGCATGTTCAGCGTGACACACCTGTCTGACAAGGCTGGGCTGTCCAAACACAGGTACAATCCATCGGACGGGCTTCTTGAGTTTACGTCTCCCCAATATCCCTCACATGGACTGGGTGGGCCCCCTTGACTATGGCAAAGAGAAGTTGTCAAAGCTTCCCAGTGCTGGGATCGAATCCGGGTCGGTGGTTTTCAAAGCAAGCTTTTAGACCACAGGGCCACACGCTTTATATTTGTGTGAGGGTAACATTATTTGTTAAACATTTCCTTTGTCTGCGATGTTTTGCATGCCAGGTCATAGAGGTATGGCCAGGTAATACTATATTTTGAAAGGCAATGATCTCTTTTTAATTTGGTTTAAGATGCCTTCGGTGTAACCAAATTGCCCATGGCCATCCTCTTACTGCTGGTTTGTTATTTGTATGACGTACTGCGGTGTAATCACGTTGCGAATAGTTTCAAAAAAGCATGGAAACGCATTAAGGGTTTTAACCGCAGTATTTATTACGCCGTATTTTGCATGGAAACTATTATTTCGTGTGGGGAAGTGGAGAACGTATTCAGTTTGAGCTGTTGTTGAATAGGCAAAATGTCTCTGGAATGGTTTTATACATGTAGTGTTTTCTGAACAACTCGGCATGTCATGCTTTACTAAGGCTTTGTTTACATGGTTACGGTGCTGTACATATACATACATATATCTATACATATATTTACATTTTTAATTCTTATAATGAAGATATAGTTTTTAGCATGTGCACTTTGATTGTGAGATCGATATTTGCGATTGGGAAATGAAATAGAAGTAATTGGTCACACATGGCGTGAAGTTATCAGGACCCAACGTTCAAATTAATAATGTTGACCAAGTCTAAACATTGCTACCAAAAATAGTTTGTGATCGACGTTCGTGAATGTCAGTTCCCCTTCTACGTCTGCCTTTTTAGTAACTAATTACTTTGAAGTTTTCCCTTCCTTTGTTTTAATAGCTAAAATTTTAACGTGAGGTTTTGACGACGACGTTCATCCTCTCAGACTATAAGTGATGTATTGAAGTCGATATGTGGATTTTGTGCCTGTAACAGTTTTGTACCAGATTAAAAATGGTCTGAAACGTTTCCGAGGGCTTCAAAGGGTTATTTTTGCATGGTTTGAAGTTTTGGATATGACAAATGGTAATGACCAAACTAAACTGTGTGATCCATCATAAAGGGTCCTTTATCTATGAGAATACTTGAAAGAAAATACGGTCAGCGACCTAGATGCATGATACAATGACTTTAGCATCTGCCAATGTCATTTTATCGTTTTTACAATCTGCAGAGAAAAGTTGCAGTCGCCTCTGAATCTTACAGCAACACATCTGCTTTTTCAAGGTCTTTTCTCAGCATTGTCACGGTTATTCAAATGTAATAAGGCATAAGAAAGTTACTTATCGAATGAGCCTATGATTATGTTATATAGATTGGAGAGAATATATCTCTCTGGAATGAAAAATTACATATGCTGAGCACCTTCAAGAGTATGATACAATTTCAATAACAACTGCATTATGGTAGATTGGATAGATATTCTTATATGATCTGGTAAAACCAATAGTGAATAGCTGGATACGATTTCCACTAATGGCGAAACAAACTGATACGTAAGCTTAGTAACCAAAACGTTATAGCAGATCTTGTGTAATTCTCTCTATATACTTGTAATAATGAAAAGCGTTTGGCTTTTGTCATAGGTTATATTTGATAAAGTTTTAACAGGTAATAAATATTTGTAACAATTTGATTAGTTACAAGCAGCTGTGTTGCAAGCTACAGTTTTATTTTTAAATGTTCCGGTCACATTCGGATGTGCATGTCAGCAGGTTTACAATTTGTATTACTTATCAATTACATTAAAACCTTTTTGTTTTCATATTGGCAGAGTGATACAACAACAGAGAGAGTTCAAGGTCTCTTTATTATTTCTGATGACAGCAACATTCTCTTGGGAGGCTCAAGGATAGACTAGGGATATAAATAACTAAGGTTTGTTCAGCTGACAGAACCTGGAAATCTTTTCAAATGTATAACACATTTGTACTGTTAATTACTACAGACAAAAAAGATATATTAACATATATTTGTTTTGTTTATACTTTAAACACTTTCCCTTGAATTTTTCACGATTTAAAAACTCATACGATGAAAAAATTTGGTAATTATGACGCCATGATTGTCCCCCTACTCAAAAAAGGGACTAAATGGATAAATTATAGCGAGGTAACTAAAAATTTGTTTTGAACGAGGTCCGATGTTAGATTCTATACAGTCAGCATTTTCATTGAAAAAACTTTTGTATAACCCATTTGACATCCACAGTCATGCAGATTTTAAGTCACAAACGAGAGCCATAGAACACTAGGCACTAACGAAGAAATCTTATGTTTAAACAGAGCTTTGAAAAATGTTTCCATTCTAAAAATCATGTATTCATCACTTTACGATGTAAACGTTTGTCAATGTTACAGCACCCTCTCCTCGTATAAGGCACATCGTCTTGAATCTGCTCTTCATTAGGTTGCTGTTTCCCATGGTCTATACAGATACCGCAAGATGACACAAGATCCTGAATTTCAGTTACCATCCCAGGCCAGTAAAGAGCTTGCCGTGCTCTTACGTTATAACTTTCTATTCCCTGATGTCCTGTATGTCTTTTATTTCCTTCTTAAACTTTTAGGTGTTATGATAGAGTCACCCTTAAGTAAAAGATCATCAATTATGGTTATTTCATCGCTAAATGTAAAGAGAAAGTCCTTGCAGCAGGGTCTACATTTCGTTTAGTTTAAGCAATCCATACTTAACATATTTAAACAGTATCTGAAGATCTTTGTCCTTAATTGTTTTATCTTGAAATTATTTCAACCTTCCCT
>JAAAKL020014716.1:0-11813 GCA_010016065.2 Carybdea cf. marsupialis auct. non (Linnaeus, 1758)
GAAGTGCGCAAAAGGTATGCGCAGTGGAAAACTCGTCTTCGTCCTCGTCTTCGTCGTGGATCTAAACCTCCCTAATAATAATAACCGTATTTATTATGCCGTTGTAAAAACCCATTAACCCAACATTAACCCATTCAAAAAAATTCTCTAGAACAATATCTGAAAACCGGTATTTCGGGTATGAATTAGCATTTTTGGCCAAGCATGGGCAATCATTTTGTCAGAATTTTGACTTACCACAAATTAGGGGAGGGGCACTGTGTCTCTCAGTCCCGTACACATACGTGTGAGGAGGTGAAGAACATAAGAAACAAGGAAGACTCAGAGAAGTGGGGGAAAAGAGAAAACAGAACAACAAAAACAAGAGGAATTGGAAAGGGAGAAGAAGTACAAATAAAGGAAGCGGAGAGGGGGAGGGAGGAAACACTTGTACAACAATAACTGTAAATAAGAAGGTGAAAGTGAAAGAAACAGATATGATTAAACATGTTTCAACCTGATCTGTACTTAAAGGACTTATTTTTGCACTTTCCTACACAAACTTTTGAATGTTGTACTAACTGAAGCCATTTAAAGTTTTAAAATCTGTATTACGTAAATTTACTTTACGTAGCACTTCTTTTTCTAGTTTGCCTGATCTCTGATTGCACCTGATTCTCTTAAGCATTTGATTTTATTGACGTCCCCCTGATAGCTCACTACCAACGCCAATGACCATCTAGCGTGCCAGTTGCCATTATTCAGGAGTGGGAAGATACTTAAATTAAACTTTATACGATGCAACTATATAAATATGAGATACGACCTGACTGACACTTCGTGGTCAACCACAATTTGGAACATGCTGAAAAAGGGCAAAGGTAACACCATTTGATAAAGCTTGGGAAACGACCAGATGATAACATTACTTTACCAGTACCTTAGCCACTGGGGGCTTGGGGGGCTGGGGGCCTATAGCCCCTTCAATAATTTCCAAGGTGATTGAAAAATTTCAAGTGAATTTATGTCTTTTCATGGCCATGTCATTTGGACATTGAAATCATTGGGGTGAAAATCCCCCCTAAATATTTGTGGTTACGGAACCGTCTGCTGTGGGGTAGAGCAGAGGGAACGTTGTGAGGAGGGATATAGAGGTAAAGAAGGACTTGGAGTAAGAAGGATATTACACGTAGGTCTCTGTAAATATCGTTCTCGAAATTTGTCAACATGCAAAGAAGACAAATAAAATTTTATATTAAAGTTTATTCGCTTCCTCTTTTCTTTCATTTTTACCGATTACCAGATCATTTAAACACTACTCTGCATTCCTTTGTGAGTCCGATAAGAAATCTCGGAGAATCTCCCAGAACTCTGGAGGACTTTGAATTTAAATAACTTGGGCTCTGATTTTCCAAAATAACTTTCTATCAAATATTTGTGATCTTCTCCAGAACGTGTTACAGCACAAATAAACCGCTCACCATAGCTAGTAGTGTAGGATGCACGGGGATGCATGTGAGGCTACCCAGAATTCCTGTCGGCAAGGGCAGCCTTAGCTGCTTTGCAGAAGTATTACAGTCCAACAAAAAAGAGAAGAGTACATAATGTATGGTTTGAAGTGAAAGCCTGACAGCTGATGACTTGAAGAAGGTTCGAAAACTTTATGCGGTTGTCTCATGAAGCGGGTCTAATGTTTCTCAATTGTACTAACCAATTCACGTTCAAGTTTTCTAATACAATATTTCAAAGCAATTTATGGAAATTAGAGAATTAGCAACAAAAGTAGCCTCCTTTCAATCATTTGTTTCGTATGTTGTTCTTCGTTCGATCTACCTTGAATGACGATTTGCAATTTGGCTTACAAAGAGGTTGAGACATGTAAATTGGGATGGTAGGTACGGTAAGAACTAGGTACAGGGTTAGGAATATGGCTGGGATTACGTTTGTTTTAATGTCAGACAGGAAAGCATTTGTGAGATGCAAGATATTGCAAAGAAAATCAGGGTAGCAAGGGTTAGGCAGTCTGAACCTTCTTTTAACTGTTCGATACTATTCGTACCAACTCTTGGAGCCAATGTGATCCTGCATTACTGGACTTGCGCAGGCACTGCTGACAGTGTGACGTCAGATTAAAATTTGAACTATTCATTTTGGTTTGAAACAATTTCAGTAGGTTTGGAAGTCAGCAGCATTTCCAATATGAAAGCTAATCAAGCTAATGCATTTTTCTCCTCTAATATTCGTTGAAGATATGAATCTCTTACTTTCTTGACTTTTTGTATTACTTACCGATTACCCAAAACAGAAACCTGGATTTATTAGGGCATTAATATAAGAGCTATTGCTTCAGCATTTGTAAATACTGTGAACGAAAACATGTCTCGATTATCTTCGGCCTCCATATCTCGACTCAAAACAGATTTAGTCTTTTTATTATACTTTGCATTTTGATTATAGACATCGATAGTTACAAGGGCCATTTTTAAATCTCTAGCATTACATATGGGCATAAGAAGAGGTTTTTATCCCAGGTTTGCATAGTGTACCCTGCACGACCAAGTCAAGTAAAATTACAATGACTTCAAAATAGCCACTTCAGTTCATATGACGTCATCATCTTCACCAGTCAGTAAAATATGGGTCTGCGAAATCCGAAAATAACTTAAGGAGAGTTAAATTTTTATCCAATAATCTCAAGATTCGAACTTAAGTCTCCACTTCTGAAGTAAACTAAAAAATGTATGCAATGGTATTAATAAGGTAAATTAAAGCTACTCACTCAATGTAAATTTGCAAATAGTCTTTGATAAGTTGTTTTTTTCTTAATCTGGCGGCCTAATGCAAGCTTTCCTTATTAAAAATAAGGATAAACAAGAATTAGAAGTACGTTTTCCGATAAAATATCAGAAAACTCATAAAGAATCCAGCGAAGTAAATGCTATTTCTCGTTACTTTCGTGTATAGGGTACACAGTGTATAAGGAAAATATGGGCTAAAACTTTTGACCACTCCTGTAGCCAGTAATATTCTCAAACAATTTTTGATATGAAAGCTGAAAAATATTAAAACATTTTAGGTCTTTCCCTGTAAGAACGCTATATTTTTCCCGAACGAAAGAACTACCAACCTCCGCCCCGTCCCTGTTTGGTTAAAAGCTCTGTTGTCCCACGATTGAAAACGCTATATTAATGGCAATACGCATCGCAAAATCGATATCAGGAGAAGCTTTCAGATTTGAGATAATTACTTAAAAACCGAACCATTTGAGTACAAATGTTCGAGTTAATGTCGATAACATAATTTGTTCTGGTGAATTACTCTATCATCATCGACGACAGAACCACGGCAGCGTTTGGTTTTTTACCCCACCACTTTCTTTAATTAGCTCTTCCCTCTTCGATATTTACTTTGTCTTGCGTACTCTAGACTCAATATTGCCGACATCACATTAACGACCATTCTTGTGACTGTTTATAAAGTTTTTCCGCAAATAAAATGCATGTAACAACATATGGAAGGATACCAATCCTCAATATCTATATCTGAGTTCTTAATGAAAGGCATGGACCTGGGAAAGACATCAATCTTGACGTCAAAGAAAACTAATCACACCCATGGGCCTAGATTCTGTTGGGGGGGGCGGGGGACTCGTCCTCCTCACTTTTCAGGATGAGGGAACAACAGCTAGTTTATCGCCCCTTTGTGGCCCAGAAATATTAAATTGTCCACGTTTAATCCTCCCCTCCTTTATTTATCTCCTTAGATAAATACTATTAAGAAATGGGGGGAGGGGGTAGAAGGAAATGTCGTAAGTGCAATTTTTCAAAAAATAGCAGTCTAATGGGCACCTAATTGAGACTTGAAAGTCCATCGGGGAACTATAAATTGAAGTATCGCCAGGACTGGTGCTCAGGTATTACTAAAAATATAGGGCATTCATTAAGAAATGATTAACCATCGATCAATGTTCTATTAGACATTCGATTAATCTTGGATCAATCATCCGATCAATTGTCAATGCGACATTCGATCAAGTTTCTATTAACTATCAATCATTCTTTGATTAACCGTCAATCAATCTTTGAGTAAAAATCGATCAATCTTTGATGAAAAATCGATCAATGTTTAATTAAACTTCGCTTAGCTGCCGTTTAAATCCCTCAAAATTTTGAGACCTACGTTTTCAGAATTGAATAGCTGATTTGGAGTTAATCAATAAAAGGTACTTTTCAATGAGGTTAAATCATAACAGTTCTAATGGTAAGTTCGAAAATTGATCGTTTTGGCAAGAGACAAGAGAAAATGTTACTTCCAATGGCTATTTTCAGGATCACAGTGCTCTGTTATTTTCCTTGAATAAAAGAATATACATTTTCCTTTCTTTAGCTATCTCACGTTGATAATGTGATTCCAGCATGCCAACGCAAGACGAACTGTTACCCTGAGTAAAAACAACTAACAATGACACCGAAAATTATCGTCAACGTTGTGCTGACAGATTACCCCAGTTCCTGTTTCTAAACAATTTCTATTCGTCAAGTATCTTTTAAAAATTTTATATCAAAAAAGAATCTACTAACGGAAAAACAAGAATCCGATATTGCTACGTTTTATGATCCGAGAAAACCGTCAAGATACCTGTCATTACTAATCAATAAATACGGTGCGGTTCACCGTCCAATATTTAACGAGGACTTTGAACTAAAGACGTTAAATCATAGTTCTAACAAGAAACAAATACTATTTACAAGTGCCTTTTTTATCTTGCAATAATAGTCGGCCATGTGTTAAATAATGTAGAAAAGCAGGAGTAATAAGAACGTGGCCAAAACATTTTACCCTTCTCTCAACATTTATGAATTCCAAAATTGAATCTGCCTGGAATATTGGAGACTTTTTCCTCTCAGCACTTCATTTGGCACAGCCACCGCTAAAGAACATAGCTTTCCAATCAGCATTGCCACAAGACAAAGAACTTATACAAACAGTTTACAATCATTTGCTAGCTTAATGAAGTATATGCATGAGCCACGAGCCACGAGTGTACGCTAGGTGGAAGCAACTGCCCGTTCTCCACTAATCCTACCAAAGGACTTTACCAACCATAAACCTATCGTTTTGGTTTCCTTCACACTCGCCCCAAATCTCTATGACTTATTTCCCGGGAAGAAACGTCCCTGTGGTCAGATCATTGCATTTGATAGCACTAAAAGTATAAAAACGTTAGAAACTTATGGTTATAGAGTTCTAAAAGACGGCTGTACAAGACCTCCTTGGGCATAATTCATCGTTTAAAAGACCCGAAGCCATGAATCTAAGAAACATATTTGATTTATCTGCATCATGTGAATCCTAAAAAAGAATCTGTAACTCTTGCCAAAACCGAAAAGATAATATTGGCGAGAACATCATCGAATATCTAGGGAATTTAAACTAGTGAATGTATGACGTATTTGTTATTCACCTGATGATTTCTTTCAGCGACCACTTAATTGATTTATAAAATATATTTAATTGTACTCACCAGATGGCAATCTTGTATTCCAAGATCCTTGACGACCAGCTCCCTGGGAAAGGGGGTTGGCTCTACCTCCTACATTTTGCCCACCCTGCACATGTCCTAACCCAGACTGACCTGGAAAAGTTCCACGGACTGACGTTTGTGGACTTTGTGGACCCAAAATCGGATTTTGCTGACCTTGACCAATTACACCAAGTTGCGGAATTCTTCCACCATATGCTCCACCTGGTCTTGGCAATCCCCGGCTTTGCGGTGCTGTACCAGGATACAGTGGCCCAGTACCCTGTGGGCGAACCGGAAACTGTTGCCCGGTGCCCCCAAATGGTCTTGTTTGGCCGAATGATCCACCGAATTGGCGAGCATTCGGAAATCCACCTCCTCTTTGAGCTTGAAAATTCAGTGGTATCCGGGGACCACCTGGAACCTGTGGTCTTAAGGAGGCACTACCACCTTGAGAGCTACGCAAGCCATAATACTCACTCCTAATAGCTGGTCCACTTCCACCTTGAGAGTGAAAAGGTGAGGGGCCACCTCTGAAGGAAGTCTGAGATGACTGTGGATAACTGCGTCTCAATCCAATCTGAGCTTGTTGCGGCCCAGGCCTGCTGAGACCAAAACGTGCTTGCCCTTGAGGATTAAATAGTGGTTGTCTCTGTGTGCCAAATTGTCTCTGTAACCCAGTAGGTTGGCTATATGTCCGTCTAGACTGTGGAGACAAATCCGTTCTACGATTACTTGTTTGAGGGTACTGACCCAGTAGATGTACACCTTTGCTTTTATCTGCCCTTGCCTGTCCTGGCGTCAACCATGACTGCTTTTGGCCACTTGGAATGCCCCTAAACTGACTTTGACCAAATGGATATTCACTTTGCCTCCCCCTCCCCCTCCCTCGGTTTACTGGCTGTACCTCTTGTTGTCTCCGTATGGGTTGTCCTACTCCCAACCTATCTAGTCTCACCCTGCCTGGTCCTTGCCTGCTAGGTTGATGTCTTACTCTTGAACCACCAAGTTTACGAGATAGCTCGTACTGCCTTTTTGATTGTGTAACATCATATACTTTATCAATTTGTGTTCCCTGTAGTTGACTTTCTTTTGGCAAACTTTGCAACGCTCTGAGATTTCCTCCCAACCTACTTTGAGAAGATCCAAGGGTTGTAGGCAGGCCTACTATTCCGCTTCGCTGAGCATCTTTCCAGTTCCTCACATGGCTTTGTGGAAATAGTGGAGCACCCCTGGACTCGGTTAATACCTCGCCCCCTGATTTGTATCTATTCCTTGGTGGAGCTATCTCTTTCAACCCACTATACCTGCCTCTGGCAGCAAAAGGGTTTTGCCTAATTGTCTTTTGATTAAAAATAGTCGACTCGGTACGAATATTTTTACTACGGGACCTATCATCGATTTGTTGTGGATAAAGTCGCTGTCTTGCCCGAGTTTGCCTGAGAGGTGAGTATTTTCTAAATGGGTTAGGATAAGAACGTCCCCCAATCGCCTTAGTCTTTCCATAAAGCGTTTCCCTAGAATGTTCGACACTCCTCGCATGTTCTCCCGAAGGAGAATATAATTTTCTTTGAGATAGAAGCTGTGAGAACGATTTACCTAGGCCGGTTGCACCGCTGTTTTGCCTCTCCTGTCTCGTATTGAGATTTGATTTTGTTTCTACTTTGTCAGAATGTAAAGGCCATGCTTTATCAGTAAAAAGGCCAGTAGAAGGAGAATCATCTTGTCTCTTTCCTCCATCATAATATCCGGTATCAGCTAATCGCCTAGTATCTCCCCGATGTGAAATATCGTAGCTAGGGGCCTTAATCGGTTTCCTGAAACTCCCCGAAGTAAATTGAACACCTCCAATGTATCCCCGTTCCACTTGCGATGATTTTCTTCGTGCTACCTCCTGCCGTAGTCTATATTTATGTAGTAAAGTGCTGTTAGCTGATAGTAAACTCCGAGTCCGTGTTCGTTTACTAGATCTTGATCTGAAACTTCCCGGTACAGGCGCTAAAGGGACACCACCGCGAGAACGAATAGGGTTTGCTGGTGCTGAGACCCCTTGGACATTCCCTTCCAGGTGTAAATAAGACAAAGTAATCGCAAAAAGTACAAGGTCCATGGTAGAAACGTTTAGCTTTCTCTCGACTTCTTAGCCACTTCACTGTTAATGTTTTCAGATCCTCGTGTAGAGATAAGAAAAAACGTGCGCACAGGGATCGATCATTTAATGTGTCGATTGTCCACATCTCCGGGTCAAGATTTGTAGGTAACCTTTGCCAATGACGTAAATTAACTAATTTAAGCTGCTACAAAGATAGCGTTACAGTAATGTACTATTTCCATGGCAACAGCACTGCGAAAAAGTGTAGGGACTACAACCAAAATAAAATAACTTTTTGAAGTAAAGTGTTTGAGAATAGTGATTTGCAAAGCGAGAGGGGTTTGTGTCACATGTATGTACACTGATTTTGTGTTTCCTGTATTTTCCCTGGTAGGAGAAGTATCTCTATGAAGTATCATTAACCTTCTTCAACCCAGAGTGCTTGGGCAAAAAGTAAACTTTAATCAGGAAGCTCTCATATAAGGCCTGTAAAAATAATGCAGTGGGAAAGTGTGACGTCACGATTTTAAAAATTGTTGAGTTATGAGAAAATACTCAATTTTCATGTTCCCTTACTAGTAAGAACGTCAATGGCAAAGATTGAAAGTGTTGCACTTTCCCAAAACCAAGATATAAGCTTTCAAACTTTTAAATCTCGCTAACAAAACCTTGTCATTTGATGCTGGTTCCTAACGTAAGGAACCAAGAAATATCAACAGAGTTTTGACCAGAGAAATTATAAATTTAAACGCCTCTAGTTTAAACAAAATATACACTACAGGTCTGGCATTTTGGGAAACAGCCTACTCCATGGTTGCCTTTAGATTTCTGGAGTCAAATTGTACTATTTCCAAAACTTTTGATTTGTGACGTCATCACTTTCCCTGCGCATAAATCGTCAAACTTTTTTCCCACGCAATTTATGATTAACGTTGTAGCAAACTTATGTAAAATAAAACATTCCTATGAAAATCTGCTTTCTAGAGAACAGTGTGAAACTTACGGAAAGAATCGTCTCTTTAGGACTAGGAAGTTGATCAAGACCAGAAAACAGAACATCCCCCGTTTTGGAGCCTAGAATCTAGAGAAAATACCAAAGAAAGCTGATACAACCAACGGACTCAGTCTCCTCTGCTGTTGCAGTTTTGTAGGGCGCAGGGCCCTGGGCCGAATAAAGTGTGCGGGGGCCCTATGACGTCATGAATCGCAGGGCGATTTAGGCATGAAAGTGATGCTGAGGGCCAGAAGTTACAGTGTTCCCTCCACTGAGTTGAATTTCCAATTTAATTTCCACTTACTTGGACGAGATTGACATGAGTCGATACATCTTCGTTTTTGTATTGAAACATCAGCATAACCATGGCCCGGTCGATGTAACCACAAAGCAGCCCGTGCACATTTGTTACATTTCTGTACACGCTCGACAAAAGTAACTTGATTTAGCCATTTGAGAAACAAAACTCATACGAAGTGTAATTATGTAAAACCAATCATGGCCCCCCCGTGCACATCATATTCCTTTACTAACAAATCAATGCTGATTATAACAAGCATCAGCTTCTTAACGTCGGCTAGCCACAACCCTCATGTGAAACCATGCTTTTCCTGTTTCAGTGATCGATACTTACTCATTGCGCCTCAACCAACTATTTGCGGTGTAGCTTAAGGTAACACTTGACTTTACAAGTTCTAGATACTTAGTATATCTCAAATGAACCTTTCTTATTTCACAATTAATCATTCTTCATTTCGTACAGCTGCAAAACTTTACTTCCTCGCTAAGATAATTGTGAAGCCACGGAAAGCATTAAATTGACTAATATCAATACCAGAAGAAAACGTCCCGACAGTAAACACTGTGATAAGTACCTATGCAAATATCCACAATGCAGTTGGAGGTGAATAACGTGAGAGAACAAAGAAAAAACGGCTTCACTGTTCTATAAAATAAAAGAATCCTGGAGTGATTTGTACAGAGTCGGAAAAAACGTCGGGGTCACCAATTTATAGGGCATAAAGGGCTATACATCATAATAAGAACGTCATCGACTCATCAATCCAGAGTGGATACACTGAATCAAGAATAAGAAGAAAACTTATTTTCATATTTCTACATGTTGCTATCCTCCAAATTCGACAACTTTAATTTTACAAAACTTTAACATTTTAATTAACAAAACAAGGTAATAAGCTAATGAAGTTTTTGTTCCATTGTTCGTAATCATAAACTTTCAAAGAAGAAAACACAATGACCGCTATACTTCCTTAAACAAGGAGTCTAAATTTGCTCTTGTGCGAAGGAAAAGTGCTGACGTTACAGATTAAAAGTTCTGGAAATAGTACCATTTGACTCCAGATATCTGAAGGCACCCCTGGAATAGGCTGCTTCCCAAAAAACCAGACCTGTAGTTTATATAGTGTTTAAAATAGGGGTGTTTTCATCTCAAAATCTCTACTCAAAACTATGGAAATATTTCTTGGATCCTTAAATTAGGATCCAGCATCAAACAATAAGGTTTTGTTAGAGAGATTTAAAATTTTGAAAGCTGATATCTCGGTGTTGGTAAAGGGAAACACTCTCAATTTTGGCCATTGAAGTTCTTACTAATAGGGCAACATATAAATTGGGTATTTTCCCCATTATTCAAACATTTTCATAATCGTGACGTCACACTTTCCCTCCGCTTTCCGAGACAGTATATCAACGTTGAAGCGTGAACAATGGAAAAGGATTACCGTTGATGCCTGATCCTCAAGGGTTGCATATTTCTTTAGTGTAAAGGGTAAACTCAAGCTCAAAACGGCTTGGCCCCTAAACATAAACACTATAAGAAGAATCGATTTTTGACTTGAAAAGGAATTTATAGATACAGTAAGTAAACCAATCGCTCGGTGTCCAATAGAGTACACTAACTATTTAAAAAAAATAAAATTGTAATGGTCTGAATGAAATACTTATATCTTTATTTTTTTGTTTCTGTTAAGGAACATAAATCCTTTAATTGAAAAAGACACGGTACTGAGCGTAAGCTGTTCTTAACATTCTTCATAACTGATTCTTAAAGATTACGTATATTAACATGATCGTAAATATAAAATCGTAAATAAAAAATCGTAAAAATAAAATCGTTAAATTATGAAAATGGTTTGGGATATCATACTCATCATTGATTTGAAAGAGAACAATATAAAAATGCAGTTAAAATAGCAACAGCAAAATACGTGTAGAAATATGGTAGACCGAACGATATATGTACGAACGGTGAATTTTGTGGCCTTATGTACCACTCCCATTTAGATGAGAGGAAGTGGTCGACAAAATAAGGATCGCAATTTTAAAATTAAGTCATAAAAGGAGAAAGGAAGTTCCTAAATTATGACCTTGTTAAAAAACCCCAACACTTTAACTTGGTCTTATAGGCATATCTGATGAAGAATGGAGTAACCAAACAGAGTTTTGACACCCTTTAATTTCATATTAAAAGGGTATTATTAAATATTGTAAAATGTACCATCTATCAAAACGTGGCAAAACCTGATTAAAGCAGATTCGTATAATAAACATTCCGTTCTAGTATCATAAGTACTTAAGCGAAGATGATTCCATTAGAGGTCATCGCCCTTCTCTAATGTCTTACATTGTAGGCCTTCTTAGTTTAAAATCTGACAACGAATTTGAAACAGAACACAATCGCTTCCGACGAAACTCTGTTTTTGCGTATTCTGCCAATGGGCTAAGACTGCAAGGTTCTGAACGTCAAGGGGATGTCAGTGCGTTCCCAAAGGGGTACAAGATGGCTTTTATTGTAAGGAATAACATAACCCTACAGCTGTGGACATTTGAGGCTGCATAAGAGTTAGCAACCATGCTAAATTGCAAGGCTTTATATAGATTTCTACATATTATTTATACTTAGAAGCGAGTGGTATATGGCTTCCTACTGTTGGTTCGAAATGCGTCATAGTACATCATCTATCGCTAATAGGGACCTTTTGTTCTATCAGTATAATACTAGCAATTTTCACACACATTTCAGTTTTGATATAGACTCAGCGTCGACCCGTTCTAAATTCTGGTGCGTGTGTAAATGAAGTAAGTACGATTATTTTCTTGATTTATGTTCTGTAATTAGCTATAGTTGACATTACAACCCTATTTCTTATTGTTTGCACGGTCAGAGCATTACCGCATGCCCTATTGGCTTGTATATCTTTAAGTTT
>JAAAKL020014717.1:0-11813 GCA_010016065.2 Carybdea cf. marsupialis auct. non (Linnaeus, 1758)
TGATCCATAAGAATTCATTTGCTCAGCATCCTGTGGTACAACCATTAAGTGCAATACGCAAGTTGCCTGATACCACAATACCACCTGCTAATCATGGTTTCACGTGACCCTGATCGGGACCTTGAGTAGTATGGGGATGAAAATAATGGTGAATTGATGGTTTTGAATTTATTGTAACCAGACATGTTACCAAGTATACACATTTCATAGTCAGTGGTAACGAGACGTTTTGCAATACACTAACATTTAATTAATCTGAAGTCGGCATATACACGAGTATATTTCCTTACCATATTAGAAAAATAAACTATTTGCATACATGCATGAATTTTGACGAAAACAAATACTATAAACCTAAATTTTATGCAATTTACAATCCACTTGGGAGGCTCTTTTATTTAACACGTGATTTATTCCTGTCGCTTATGAATACCTCCTTTACTTCGCACCCAAAGCTATTCCGCGTTTTATCAATGACTGCAAAGGTCGGATGTAACTGATAATGATAATGATAATGATAGTAATAATTATAACCATGAAAGCCATTATTAAAATGATCGTAATAATTATGACAGTAACTCTTTTCGTTGTCTTTTCACACTGCTTATGCATCTATGCGCTGGGAAAGTGTGACGTCACGATTTTGAACATTTTGAATTAAGGGGAAAAAACTCAATTTTCATGTTACCCTGTCAGTGAGAACATCAATGGCCAAAATGGAGCGTGATGCCCTTTCCCAACACGGAGATATCAGGTTTCAAAGTTTTGAATCTCTCTAACAAAACCCTATTGCTTGATGCTGGTTCCCAACTTAAGGAACCAAGGAATATTAACAGAGTTTTGACCAGAGACTTTTGAGATTCAAACGCCTCTAGTTTAAACACTATATACACTTCAGGTCTGCTACCTTGCGAAACAGCCTATTCCAAGCTTGCCTTTTGATATCTTGAGTTAGATTGTACTATTTCTAAAACTTTGGACTTGTGACGTCATCACTTTCCCTCCGCATTCTGTAGCTTAACAGTTAGTTTAGTTCTATTATACACAACATTCTGCTACCTCGTTTACACTATTCAAACATGTAAATAGAATGTATGTTAAACAGTGAATTACATTTCTATAATTACGTATTATTATGTAGATTATTGTAGCCAGGGAGGGGTGGGAGGCAATTTTTTATTAAATGAGCGCTCGCTACGTTATGTAGGGAAAGGGTAGATACATCGAAACCATTCAGGACAAACACGAGGTCTACTGCCACAAGAATGTACATAGGTGAAAATCATGTTAAATTATGTATCACTTTACCGTGAAGTGTTACCATTTCTCTTGCGTTAGTCACATTCTACGTTAATCAGAACTGGGAAATTATAGTGCGAGAGGCCGTAATCGTTTGTGTATATATTGCAACAGGAATAACTATGTAACTAATGATTTATTGTAGTAGAATTGATGCAATATTATGGCCAAAAGTAGGGAGTATAGCCTGTATGGAATAGAAGGTAATACATATCTTTCCTGTCAACAAAAGAAATTTATGTTGAAATCGAGAATTCTAACTTCTTTGCACCTGGGATTATCCTTCTCTCTGTGTCGTGTGTTGTAGCCTAAAGCTTATATTCATGTAAAAGTCTTCGTATCTCAGGTTCATAAGGAAAGGATGGTGTGGAAATGCCATGGTAACGCATATAGTTTTTAGTAACCATACATTACTACAGATATTAACCTCTTGCGGGCAAATTTGGCTTGCTGGCCTCTTTTCTACATTTGTGAAGCTAAATATTTATATGTGGAAGTGAGTAGACAGTGATAGAAGGCTCAATTCAATATCACTTGATTTTCTTTGCTGCTTGGTTTCTCCCTTAATAACGTCATCTTGTTGCAGCCCTGGTACTTTAAGTGTCATATGAAACAAAACGCAAGATACAAGCTTTAAAATACAAAAATTTTCTGCGCATGGCTTGTTAAGTCCTAAAAATCTGAAGACCAGTAAAAAAGACGCTGCAACTCTATTGAGGCTCTCAAGGAGCGATAACATGCATTATTGCGTATTAGAGATTTACTGGGAAGATTTGCTCAACAGCTTAGATTTTCTGATGCAGATTTTTTAGAGATTTTAGCTAAATTCCGTATCTCGTTATGGATAATTAAGTTATGTAACTAGAAGATTTACTGTTACTGGTGTATGGCATTAAATATTTCGGATACCACCAGCCTAATTATTTCTTCTGATCTGAACGATGCCTAGTTTCATAGCAACATGTTGAACTTATAAATGTAAAAAAGTCGTCCAGTTTCATAGATCTCGTCCACATAGCTGTTTACGTCAACGGAACATGCTGTAGCATTATCATATGCACATATTATCATATAATTTCTTGATGAAATTGCCATCATTGTTCTCGTTTCACAAAAATATTGAGAGTATACCTTAGCAATACAGTACATCTTTCAAAACCTACTAAAAAAAATTGAGTTGAGTTTAAAGCCGTTTTGGAGCAACAGCTATTTCAACCCGGAGCACGGTGGACCTGATGTAAAACAATGTAAAACTGCTGTAGTTTTACGTATGCGTGCGTACATATGATTCACCCACTAAGAGCCCTTATAAACAACTTCGACTGTTAATTTACTGAGAATAACAATGTACATGTCCTTGTAATCAGCAGGTTACGACCTTTTGTTTCTTCATCAGTATGCAACAACTGCTTCTTCATCAGTATGAAACTGGTGGAAACACCTATCCAACAGAATACTAGAAGGTGGGACCAAAGCCAATGTGGGGTGTTTCCTCCTACAAAGACACATGCTTTTAAAATTGGTAATCTCTGAGGAAGAACTAGGGGTTATCAGCGTATGAACCACTTGACAAGAGAAATGTACTCTGTTCTCGAGAAGATAGGTATTCTTATATTCTTCTGTTAAACCAAATTAAAAGACCTACTACAGTGAACATGATTTCTAAAGGGTAATTTACCCTCGTCAGTGGACGAGACACTTACAATATGGCAATTATAAGAATCTAAAACGGTCATTTCTACTACGTTTTTAAAAATTGCAAATGTTTGTCTTTGATACCCTATAGAAAAAGTGCTAGAAAACAAATACCAAGTTTGTTGAACAATAAAATCACAACAGATATAATGTCCACATCCTTGTATGGAAAAGCCCAGAAAGTTCAAATGTTTCAGTTAGACTTTGAATATATTTTCATATACATGGTATTCGGGTTTGATTTGTTATGAAAAGAACAATCCTAAACAAGAAAGATATTTTAAAGCTCAAACGTTTTCAATGTGGTTACTTTTATGACGATCATGTTACCAACCTGAAGGCATCGACCCCTAACATATTTTCAGAAAAGGTTTCCAAAGCAAACTTTTGAAAAATTTCCGCAGGGAATCGTTTGTAACGTAATTTATCAAACTATTACAGCTGTGCATATTCCTGTCCCCTATTCGTGTTTATCTCGTCACACTTCACGAAGGAACTGCTGTAATTCTATCAAATGCATGAGAAAGTGAATCCTCGAGTCTCACTGTACATCGAAAGAGGAAGACATTTGATGAAATCTGCGTTATCTTTATCATCAATACAAAGCAAAATCTAACAAATGTTTCAATTACATACGTTTTTATTCTAAGGAAATCAGAGTAAATCCAAGTACTAAAAGATCCTTTACTCCTAAATGAAACCGAGAAAATTCCTCAATAGCGCTATATCCTTTGCAAGATGTTCTGTCTTTCATTAAATCTGATTTAAAGTTAAGAAACATGAACCCAAAAGTTAAAAGGTGTCATTCATGTGCAAAGATAAAAATACAATCTAAGTATTGGCTCTTGTTTTGATTTTTACATCCCTCATTATCATATTTATACTGGCAATTCCTTAACTTTTCCTGTACCAGTACTTCATTTCTTATAAAATGCAAAGCAAACCCAGCGGAACCTCATTTTAAAGAAAAAAGAAAACCACCTCATACCCGTGCAGTCTGATCCCCTTAACATACCAAATTGGAGTTCAACACTTCCTTGTTCTTCTCAACATTTTCCAACCCTGAGTTCGATTGTATTTCGCAAACTTTAAAAATGGATTATCAGCGCTTATCGACAAAAGGAGACTAGCAAGTATAAAAGTATTGTTTGCAAATATACAACTGACATACTGACAAGAGCTATACGTGTTTCATCATATCAATTTGTCTGCTTTTTAGTAAAGCTTGTCAGACAAAATGACGTTACTATTGAACGACAGGACTGGGCGGGCTTTCAGATAAAAACGTTAATCTAATAATAATATTATATATTATATACAACATTATATCCACTACTAACATTTGCGGATCAGATCAGCTTGAGGTTGTGGCGTCTATTACATTGTGATGTAAGCCAATATGCGTCAAACAGGTCTATGGAAAGTTAGAGATATGGTAATGCTTGGATCGTTGTGATGTTCCAGCTTCAACCACGCTTAGAATATTCTCTTGCGGCATTTAACAGAGACGTAGATGGATTCTGATTGGTGCAAAAACACAGGCTACTTTGTTCGCTTTAGTTTTTGATTGGTTTTTTTCAAACTACACATGAATATCAAAGTTCACTCTTTTGAGTTTGTTATGACCATTTTGCTCCGCGGGACGTGAACCAAACACAACAACTTTTGGAGCGCAACAATGCTTTACTCTTTTGTGCATCATTTGTGATCTGTCTTTAAAAATATTTCAAAGCCTTTCAGTTCAAAGCTTAGAAATTTGCTTGTACAGGAAACTGTAAAAGTTATTTGTATTTAAAGACTGAACTATCAAGTTACAAGAGGTAGGTACAAAGAAAAAGTGAAAATATCACTACGGGGATTCGAACCCAGCAAATGAACTATGCTTCTATAAAATAATTGTATTTTGGCAGCCTAAAAGAAAATAGGACATCATATCGTGAAGTTCCGTGAGAGGATTGTGGATCTACGGCGTAGAAATGAAGTTTGGAGCTGTTATCAATAATATGCCTATGTGCAACGTAGGAATACTACAGATGCCATAGTTGTCCTAGGAATGCTGTTTGCAAAATACTGAGAGAGGACAAAAAGAGCTGTATTTTGTAATTATGGACTTCGAGAAAGCGTACAAAAGGGTAGCGAGGGAGGAGAGGTAGGGAGGAGAGGTAGGGAGGAGAAGTAGGGAGGAGAGGTAGGGAGGGCATGAGAAAATTAGAGGTGGCATAGAAGTATGTGCAACTGGTCTAGGACATGCATGGAAGTAAGTAAGAGAGTTGAAATGTATGCCGTAAGAGTCACAGAATGCTTCAAAATGAAGCTTAAACTTCACCAGGATTAAGCACCCAGTCTTTTTCTCTTTGCATTAGTCACGGCTAGATGAACAGAAGGAGTAAGAAGAGAAGCGCCGTGGACAATGTTGTTCGACTAGACAGCTGGAAAAAAGATGCCTAAGAATAAGAAAGTTGAAAACAGATTACCTCTGCATGAGTAGAGGCAAGAATGAAGAAAGTGAAAAAATGCGAGGGATGGAGATCACAGCAGGAAAGTGATATAGCTATTAAGGTGAACGATGCAGTTAAAGGGGGCTTTCGGGGAGAGTTAAAGAGAATAACACAGGTCGGATGGGATGAAAGGAGAAAAGCCTTGAAAATATCTGTGAAAGAAAGCTGTCCACTAAACTGGGAGAGTCTGTGTCTGTGCCTATGTCTGTGTCTGATTTAAGCATATCTCTTTGGTTAAAGTCTCTTAAGTCGTTTTCGGTTCAAGTCCATATCTAGTCTCTTATACAATCTCCACGCCTGCCTGCTACATCTTCTTAACCATTTCCATCCACATACCCCTTTTTCTGACTAGAGGGAGTCCAGCAGCCGATCAGCCATACATTGATCCATAGCCATACATCCTTTCTGTTCATAATCTTTTAAGAGTTTCTCACTTTCTGGAATCCAACAGGAGATGTTTTCCAAATCCTCAAGGCATGTACTGTCATGCCCTTGTAAAAATCAGTTTATTTAATCTATGATGATGTATTTTATGCAATAAAGTTGTACATGTCCTTTTATATACTGTGTAACCTTTTTTCTTTGTCTTCCGTAAATTCTAGCGAGAACTGGCGATGATTTTCAATTGGGATGTAAATTCCAGTTGTTATCATAATCCATGATATGGCTAATTAGGGGTCACTTAAGCTGCAAATTGCTCCGGAAGCGATTCTTCGTTCAAGTTTTGTGATGAACACACGATTTAGGTTGTAATCTCACTCTGACCTAGCTTCAGCAGCTGGACTATCTTGGTTCTCAGCTCCTGCGATGACTGTTGAAGTCACGAAGAATGACTGTAGCGTAATCATAATGGCGAAGAGGCGGTTCTGGTCACATAGTATTTGTTTGTGGTAGCACATAGAAAGAAATGCTTTGAGATTTAAGAAGTTGATCGAACTTTTAGCTTTCACACCTTAGTTGTAAAGGAATTTATACAAAAAGGTAGAAGACACGATTTCAGATATAAATAAAGCCAATTCGAAAACGAATCTGCATGAGTAAATTTTTACGTTATTCTGTTGATTAGCTTCTAGAGTTTCCGTGTTCCAAATTTCTCTTACATGGCCTGGATGGGCCGCCTGCCTTTGGCAAAGAGAAGCTGTCGATGCTTTCTAGGGAAGTGGTTTCCCCTCGGGTTTCCCTACTAACTTACATCAACGCATGCATACATACATACATACATACATACATACATACATACATACATACATACATTCATACATACACACCAGGCGCAGGGGAAGGTAAAGCAGATTGAGGGGGCCAAGTAGGCCGGGTTCAAATTTACTTTTTCACGTTCCACTAAGGTGCCTTTGATCATTATGTAGAAAGGAATTTTTGGTAAGGTGTATTAATTGAACAATTTTAGCAGATAAAAGTATTTCGTCATGACACTATCCATTGACCTAATGGTCTAAAAACCCATTTTGAGTTAAAGTACACGAGCCAAGAAAATGAGAAAAAAAGTTTGAGTCTTCATTGCTCTTTTGTTAAACTTGATTTTATATTATAGTAGTGTCAAGGCATTAACGACAAATGGATGTTAATTCATGTAATTGCTCTTCAGATTCAGAAAAGAACGAGAAAAAACGAATACGAGAAATGCATCTGGGCAACAAAATATGGTGTTAAAGACAAAGCTTTTCATTCATATCAAACTGTGTTGCTTTGGAGGATATGCTTTAGAAACTTGGAAAATGCCCCTTGCTTGGAATGTGCCAAACAATGCCTTTCTTGTTTCATTTCCTTGACATAATGTATTGGCAACATCTACCAAGTTTATATTGTCTGCCTCAAATTTATGAAAAGCCAGTAGCATGCAATGATTGAGGCGATCTTGTTTTGAGGTAGCGCGCAAGTATTTACAAATTCGATTAACTGCTGGAGACGATCTTTCACTTGTAGCATTTGTTGCTGGTGCCAAAAGCCATAACCTAATCACAGTTTTCACTTCACTCATGAGGTCTCGTTGAGGTTGGATAGGCTGCGAAAAGTGTTAACAACTTGTAAAGCGGACACAAGGTCCTTTTCATTGGAAAACATGGTTGCCAGCATTTCCAACTGTACTTCTAAGGACGTTTTATTCAAGTCGTCTCGATAAATGTCACAGATTGTGTCAAGGCAGTCTCCAAACGGTCTTTGATTCACTGCACTGGTCAGCAGATCTTGAAGCTTCTGATATTTTTCAACGTAGTCTTCTTGAAGAAAATGGTCTTTTATGCAAAAGATGACTGTGTCGAAAACTTCGAAATAAATTTGTCGATAAAACGAGTTCACATCAGTAGAAAACTCTACTGGAGCATTGCCAATGGAGAAACGAGCTGGATTTTGTCTCTTTCGCGGAAGA
Source organism: Carybdea cf. marsupialis auct. non (Linnaeus, 1758) (assembly GCA_010016065.2). Taxonomy (NCBI): domain Eukaryota; kingdom Metazoa; phylum Cnidaria; class Cubozoa; order Carybdeida; family Carybdeidae; genus Carybdea; species Carybdea cf. marsupialis auct. non (Linnaeus, 1758). Next base: position 7,879 of record JAAAKL020014717.1, read on the forward strand.
GTGGGAGATACAATTTTCAAAGATTTTGCTTTGGTCTTGGTAGATTCCCAAAAACAGTCAAACGAATCATCATTTCTGAGTTTCGTTAATGTCTGGACTGTCAAGTCGGCACATGCTTGGCTGTCACATGTTGACATTGTTGGTCTTTGTATGGTTTGTGACAAATTGTCACTGTGCTTCAAAACACATACCGCCATTGTCCATTTGGTGTGATACACCAATAACACGCCCTCTCACCTCACTGTCAAGCCGAGCTTCCAGCACCTGGCACCAAAGCTGCCTGAAAACACCCCAATTGTCAAGTACACTTTGTAATGAGGTTACACGAACCGTCCTAAGAGTTGGGCACAGTGTGCGAAAACTGGACGTGTCTGGCGCAGCAGACAATTTCAATTCATCAAACAAAGACTCTCTCTTGGGTGAATATTTTTAAAGATTTGACAACTCATGTGTAGTAGCAAGAGTGTCATTGAGTAGCTTGATATTTTTCACAGTGACAGCTACGGCGAGTTGAGGAGCATGGCCATAACATTGTGTGACGATTGCCCTCGGTTCTTCAAGCTTCATCTGGGTTGACACTCCCTTTTTGGCCCCAAGCATATTACTTGCACCGTTATAACACTGTCCCCGAAAGTTTTGCAAGGATAGATTCATGCATATAAGCACATCACGGATGCAGGCAACTAGAACATCAGCACTTATGTTTGGTACAACATGTAACCCAATAAAATCTTCGTGAGAGATCCAGTCATCATCTACCCATCTCAAGCACAGAATAAATTGCTCGTGGTTCGCCACGTCTGTCACTTCGTCAGCCATGATTGTAAAAAAGACATCGTCTTGAACATTTTTAGCAATGTCTCTCAAAAGGAACAAAAGCCATGATCTTCGTACACTCATTTTGAATACGATGGTCTGTTTATTTTCCTTTTCAACCATTCTCGGAGTTTGCTGTTGGCTCGTGCTTTCAAAAATAGAACCTGCATGAAGTTTCCCTGTGACTTTTCATTTCCTCGAAAAGGAAGGCCTTGTCGTCCCAAAAATCGGATGTTTTCCAAAAATTTCCAAAAACATCTGGCGATTTTCAAATTTCTGTTATGTCAAAGTGTCGGCAAGCATTTCGTCAATATTCATGTTAGTCTGTGAAATCAAAGACATCATGCAAGCCTCTTGGTGAAAGTGGGGCCTTTCATGGTCTCTAAATTTTGAAATGGCTTTTTTTTTAATTGAAGAAACCATCAGTGATAAAACGCATTTCCATTTTAGTCGAAAGTTTGATCTTATTTTCTTTGTGCTGCAATGACACAAATCAGTGTAACTCTCAGTACGATAGTGTAGCCAAGGAAATGTTTTAACCATTCCGGGTTGAATGACCTCTCGCGCTGACAAAATTTTTTCTTGGGGAAATTAAAGTTCAACGGTTGGCTTTTCTCAAACAAACTTTGCCTTGTGTCTTCATTTTGGTGGCTAACACCTGAAAAAAGAACATTTTTCAGTGATTTATTCCTTGTTCCGTAGTTTTACACACGTTTATCATAGTATATACCTCACAAACTTTAGCTGGGGAGGGGGGGGGGAATTATTGAATTTTCCAGGAACTTTGCTTGTTCTAAACTGATCACTTGCACAGTCACGAGATTGAGTCATATTTAGAAATGTTTGAAAGGTTTGAAATACGTTAGTTTGTAAAACTGTGAAAAAAGAATGCTTAAAAACTGTTTGTTTCAAGTTTCTTGAGTGTTGAATCAAAGTATATGACACGATAAAAAGTCCACCTTGCGAGATAGGCTTGATGATCCTTTTATTTTGTCTAAAAAGAAATTTAATAAATTTTAGGATCATTTCCCCAAGTTCATGATAACAACACTATGCATGCATCCAAAAAAGAAACTTGAAAAATATAAGAAATGTATTCTTAGGGTCGACTCCAAGGGTTGTTTCATTGAGGAAGATGCAGCATATCTGAACGTGATATAAAAAATAAGAAAGTTCTGTGTTTGTAGAGCAACAAAACACTGATAGACCACTTCTGTGAACTCTGAAAATTTGTAAACACTACTTTTCAATTGCATTAATAAGCGCTGCAAACCATGTGAGAAAATCCACGATAAAGCATGTAAAAATCCATGATTTCATGAATGAAATCGAAACTAGGAGAACGCTTGTTTACAGCAAAGAGAAACTCACTAACTAAAATGAAAACATCCAATGACCTCGCGAAGTAGGCATGTCGTCAATTTTTAACATTTCTTTAACGCATCTTAATCATAGATATAAAATAAAAGCTCATACATAGAAAAATAGAGTCATAAACTTTACTTTTCAAATCGTAAAAATGTGCACATGTAAAAATTATTGATGAAATCATCCACAACAAAACTTACGTGGATAACACTGGTAGTTCGCTAGATTTCTCTTTCTTTGATTGTACCACATAGAAGTCTAAGGGGACTTGCTTTTTCCTTTTGGTTGGCAAAGTCCGACAAAGCTTGTCAAAGAGCAAAATAGGTAAGAACGAACCACCAAAGTGTCATCAGGAAAACACTAAATCGTCTGATGAAATATTGAGCAAATAGTCTGATGAAATGCTGAGTAAAGTTCGAATGCTTGCCTACGCAAACAATAGCCTGTCTGGAAGATAATTTTAGATCCCCGTGACCGCTTAATTTATTGTGCAACAAAATCTAAAATTAGAGATAGAATGCAAGGCTTCCTGTCTGGACACGTATAGTATGCAGAAGCAAAATATGTTTTATGTCTCAATATGCATATTTTGCTGTGAATGTGACACAATGTATGTCACTATCAATTTCAATTTTGATAAAGCTAAGAAGTGGTCACGGAAAAAAAGAGATTTGGCAGATCTTTGGGGAGTCATGGCCCCCTGGGCCCCTTGTCCCCCGTCCCTGATCATACGTACATATATACATACATACATACATACATACATACACATATACATACATAGGTGGCTTTCCAACCAATACTTTCTATGATTTCTCGCAACATGAAATGGCTAAATGGCATCCAGAACTTTTGCAACCAGTACTCGACCTTTATTCAAAAAATTGTATTAAGGGCTCTTTCACTTTCGCCATATTTATGCAAAACCAAAATTTTGGTTCTGTGTTCTTTCAACACCAGTAACTTTTTTACAAATGTTCGCTTAGACGAGACAATTAAGAAATATAGAGAGCTTATGCGTCCCTGAGGAGGTATTCATTGAATTAATGGTTGCGACACGTAGTGTCGAATTCAGCTTCAATAATGAGATTTACCGACAAAGGAAGGAGGTAGCATGGGCAGACCTTTGGGTCCAGCTTTGGCTAATATCTTTTTTGGTTTCTATGAACTTCAACTCTTTCAATCTTTCCAAAACCCTGCACTTTATTTTCCTCCTTGCCATTCCTTGACGTTTTCTGGAAAAGGATGGCACTAAATTTGTGACCAGTGTGTCACAAATTGTCTGGTCAATACATTTTTGGATCTCTTTCACCCCGAAAACAACCAAGGTGAACCTCATCAAAACTTTGGTTGACCGCGCACTGATGATTTGTTCAAAAGAAAAATTTAAAGCAAGAAATCAATGCATGAAATCAATTGTTTGTGTCAAATGGCTAACTTGAAGATGTTATCAACTTAACCATCAAGACAACATGTCTTCCAGCGAAAAAATCTTTTGGACCATAGAGATGTCCCATACTTAAAACTGCCCTAGCTTGGTAACGTTTTGCTTCAATTTGAAAACCAGATCAACAACCCGTAGAGACGTTTTTGGAGCTGTTAACCCATACGTGCTTTATACATGTAAGATAGTGTTTTCAACTAACTACAAAGACCGTGTGTCTTCCACATATTGTAGCATCGTTGTGTACTCTTTTTCTTACCAGTGTGTCATAGGAAAGCACTTGCTTGAAAACCCAAACTGTGCAAAA
>JAAAKL020014718.1:0-11813 GCA_010016065.2 Carybdea cf. marsupialis auct. non (Linnaeus, 1758)
GGTCCATTGGTCTGTCAGGAGAAAGATGGCAGCTGGACTCAGCAAGGAGTTACAAGCTTTGTTGTTGAATATTGCAAATACTACACAGCATTTACACGCATTGGTGATCACATTGACTGGATCAAGCAATATGTAAATCTGTAGTAAATTGTTATGAAACGTCTGCACTAAGAATGTAAATGGCGGCTATTAAATAGGGAATACAAAATGCTAGAAATTTTGAACTGAGTCTCTTTGTTCCTGCAATTGTTGCTACTCTTTTGAAGCTGGATTCACTTTTTCTAGCAATTACGCTGATGCACACAAGTGCTAGTGGTTTGATTAGGGTTAGGGATGTCTGTTGATTATTATTTTCCCATACAATAATGAAAGATTCTGTTAGGCTGTCCGTCCTTTCGCACAAAAATATTTTTAAAGCCAATGAAAAAATTCGGATAAGTATCAGCTATCCCTGTAAATCGTGCAGAAGACTTTGAATGTGCTACGTAGGACAAGTCCTTAAGGTCAATATTTCATAATACTGCAAGTAAAGCAACCTTGTTGCAGATGCAATATTGATAATATTTCACAGAATTTGTCTTTTCTTTGGACCTTTTCGATTTACCCATTCAGATCCGCAGACACTATTTGGTCAAAACAACACTATTCTGGCAATCAGATTTCTGATCGGCTACATTTAAAACAGAGTTAGGTTACGTTTCATTCTTTCCCTTTTCGATTTCATATTCTGACGATTTTGTACTCTGACGAGTGTAAGACGAGAAAAGCTTTTCCGTACTAAAATGTTTTCGCTGTTTCGTACAATATTGACAATATTTCACATATCAACTGTTTTTCTCGGTACGGTTTCCCTGAAGAACTGCCTTGTGGTACATGAAAAGTTTCACAGTAAATATCAAAGGTAACTTTGGTCACAGTAAATGTAATTTTATATCTACTGCGTCGTTTATTTGCTGCTCTTGTAATACGAGCTATATACTATTGAAGACCAGTAACTAAGTCATGGTATAGGCCTGCAAGCCTACTGTTTCCTTACATAAGGGCTGCGAATGCTTCCTCGACTGTGGAGAACATAAAAGATAAACGTTCTATCGGAAATTGACTTTTAGGATACTGGGGAAGAAACAGTCATTCTGGAAAGTAGAAATTTCTGTGAAATGCAACAGAGTAGATTGATGAGCATGGATATTAAAGTGCCAGGGAGTCTCATTTTACAATGTTGCATAAGTTTTACAAAATAAAAACTCATAAAAAACAACGAAGTTCACAATTTAGATGTTAATTTTAAGACTGACGGAACAAGTGGTCAGATTCCAACTTCTTTGGTATTAATCTCAACATTTCAGAACCACTACTTGTTAAAGCTGTAAAACCTTATATTTCTATACATTTTAAAGAATACGCGAACGATTTACGCGAACGGTACTCTTTCATTCTACTTTCCAGCACGTTTTACTTCGTTTTCTTAATTATTACTCCTTATGATTGTACCTTTTATTACGTCTTCTTTTATTGTTTTAACCCACTCTAGAATTTTAAAGTCACATTGTACATACCTTTCAAACATGGTTTTATCATTAAATTGTCTTACTGCAGCCAAGAATTTTTACTAGTTTTATTCGTTTGAATCTACATCTCCGATTTTATTTAAATGCATATTTTAGTGAAAATGTATTAAGGGATATTCCCGATTGTTTTACAATTCACGCTATATTTGACTTGTATACTTTAGCATTTTATCATTCATAATGTCCCAATGATGTGCGACGAAAGGTGTACTTCGTTTTCTCAACTATTACTCCTTGCGATTGTACCCTTTACCACGTATTCTTTTATCGTTTTAGCCCACTCTGGAATTTTGAAGTCACATTGTGCATACCCTTCAAACATCCTAGTTTTAGAAATACATTGTCATACTACATTAAAATGTTTACTAGATTTGACTACTTTAAATCTACATCTTTGATTCCCATTTAAACGTATATATAAGTAAAATGTGCTGACATTCCCGGTTGTTTGATCAACTAAACTTGTATAGGGCTGGCATTTTACCTTTAATAATGTCTCAATGATGTGAGACGAAAGGCGCTTAGGGACCAAACTGCATTTTATCTTTAAAGCATATGTGGTTTTATTTTCAAGGATTATCGTGCGAAAGTTGTCTGTTGACGGGAAAAGATTTCTCCGCAGCATCTAATTAATACTTTGATTGGATAAGGCCCTTCATTACTTTCTATCATGACCAATAAATGTGTAAACCTTTTAATCGTTACAATTAGTTTTACTTTGTCAATAACTAAGTTTACACGATTCCGCAAATAAATAGCTCTAGGTCTTCCTATAGGAAAATATTCCGATACGATATTTGCTATTGCGAAGCATCCCTCAAGCTAAAGTGTTAGAGATATCCTATAATTTGACCATCAATTCTCATACCGGAAGTAGATACTGTTCTGGAAATAGTCTGGGAAAGGGTTTAATATCAGACGTGATGCCCATGAGTACTCTTAAGATAATTACTTTTGATCCGAGGGTCAGAGTTTCAGAGCGTCGGAGCCTCGGAGCCTCGAAGTTTAACAGGGTACATGAGTTATAGACTTTCAGAGTTCAGATGTATTACTAAATTATGTAAAGAAATATGGAGAACGAAGGTGATCTTGTCTTACGCAGATTCTGGTTATGACCCAAAGACTGTAAGTACAATTCAGTGCAGGTGCCTTGATTTACGTGGAACCCAAACGAATGTTGTGACGTGATAACTCCCAATCCCAAGTTATTTTTGTTAAAGTTTCATAAAAGAAAACAGTAATAGTAGCGTTAAGACTGAACTTTTAGGTATCAATATCATCATCCTTAAACCCTATCAACATCAGACAATCGAGTCTGCAATGCCGAGAAATGCGTTACAGGTCCCCCTCTAAACTAGGTCTATCTTGAATGTTAATTAGAGTAAGAAGGAAGAATCAATCACTTCCTTATATTAGGCATTATATAAATCATTGTTAGGAATGTTAGACCCTATTTACAGGGTATGGGTGGGGTGGAGTCTACTGTCCTAAGCGGCCCAACAAGGTATGGATGGCAGATATGAGAACGGATCCACCAGGACCAGTGTAAACACAAGCTGCATCCTTACTAGTGTTTGTTAGGATGTCATTTGGATCCGTACAAATGTAATCCGTAACATATCTAAGTCACATCCTAAAGAAGACGACAATTGTGTTGCCAATAACACACCTCTTATGTTATATTATTACATATTTTGCCACTTAACGTCTGTTATGTTACAATGTTCAAAGTTTCAGAAGCTATGGTAGAAGCAAGTAAACAACTTCAAGCAAGCAAAACTGACTGTATCGGAGCGTTTTCGTCGCTAATTCAGTATTTTTGTATCAATATCTGGTTGGTTCAGATGGTTAATAAATGTAAAAGTTTTTAATGCAGAGAAGAATGCATATTCAAACTTCAATACCGTTACACAAGCAAAGCTACGTGTCAATAAGAATTATCGTTAAGGAGAGGCTATTTAGGAACTCTTCATTACGACACATTCTGCCCTCTCCAGTACCTCTGATATCTCAATTAGAAAAGAGTTTGATGTGGTGGGACAGTGGTCAATAAATGCCGTTGATGAAAAGGTCCATTTTTCATCGCAACTTGCGTAAAGGTGTTTACGAATACCCATTATTGTCGCTTTACAGTCAATATTAGAGAATCTTTTCCTTAATTTTGCCTGTGTGATCTTTCTGATGCAAGCGCAAGATCTTTTCAAGATGACAGATGATCCATGACATGATGAAGTCCAGATGATCAGACCAGAAACCAGATTTCAAAATGATTTAAAGAAAGTCAAGACTATGATATGATATCACACCATGGGTTATTGATGGCGAAACTAAAACTAAAATTAAAGATACTCAAGAAAAAACCCCCAACCAACTACAAAAAAGAAAAAAGTAGAATTGAAAAACAGGGTCAGTGTTTTATTTAATCAGCATCATACTCAAGACGAAGGCAGATAAGAACACTTCAACATTCAATGTAACTGTCCAGAGGAAACAGAAGCTACTAACAAAAAGATACTAGAAAGAGTTACATAAAAGGGTATTTGGCTAAAAGAAAATATGAAGTAGAGGAAAGTTGAATACTGTGGACACGTGATAAGAAAGAACAGACGGGTGAAGGCACTAATGGAGAGCTGAACAAGATACCATAGAAGACATGGAAGACAAAGAAAGAAGTGGATAACCGATATAGACGAATAGACAGGCTAAATTGCAACGTCCGCTCTCGAGAGGCTACCAAAAGAAAACACCGAAGACTAGTAACCGTCAAGCTACTGAAATAGATGCGAGCGGCAGATAAGTAGGTAATGACGGCCAAAAAAGAAAATGAATTTTAGTGACGGCTGATACTACAGATCTATACCCCATTATACTTAAAGTAGTAAATACCACATATTAGAAGATAATTTAATTCAAGATGGTAGTTTGTAGCTTTTTACGGCTTAGACCTTGATAGACACAACAGAGTTTGTACTGGTGATAATTTTTCCATCTGTGAAGACAAACGATGCCATCTGGTATCAAATGTTCGTGTTTGTTTATGGATTTTGCAGCGCGGAAATTTGTAAATATATTTTCTGTGGAACCCGATTTGAAGGAACAAGCACATAGTTATCTGGTCAGAGGTCCCACATATTCTCAAGGAGCCCCTCTTGCACCTTACTCTGGCAGATAGCAATATCAAGATCACATTTAAAGCATCCAAAAAGAGTGATATCTTCTTATACGTTCACATTATCCTACGTGGTTCAAGGGTTGAACCAGGTTCCTCTTTTGACTCTTTCCTAGTTCTATATTCTGCTTTCTAGTTCTTGTCTCCATTTTGACTTAAAGAAATCTATTGCATCTAGTCAAGCAATGAGAGCTACATGCATATACAAATGGTTTAGCAATCAAAGTTAAAAAAAGCATACATTGTTACACAGCCCAGCACTTCAGAACTTGATCTTCTTTCCCTTTAGACTTGTACATGCCAACCCTCTTCTACATCACTTTTTCAATCAGAATCCCCAATCCTCTATCATAAACCCTAATCCTTGATCATGCAGCTAGTTTCAGCTAGAATCTTGTACAGTAGGTGAGGGGAGTGCATAAGATATGCCAGTAAGAAATGCAAAGCTTGTCGTTATAACGTTGAAAGGGACAGCTTTCAATCTGTGAGAATATTTGCTTTCAGCGTAAGCTCCACCAACAGTTCTTATCCTCAGGTCATAAAGACCTGGAGAAGGATAGTGAAGTTTTCCTCATAAATAAGATTGACAGACAAACCTAAGCGTCTTGATCAACAAAATTATTCCTTTGATTTCTATGGTCCCATTGTAAATGTCAATATATATATCGCTAATTTTTCCTTTAATCCAGGGGACAACACTATTTCTTATTTTTGGTTGTGCCTTGCAAGTATCCCAATCAAAAACTGTATTCCTTAAATCTAGTAAGCAGCTAGCAATGAATTCCTTTGGATATCATAATATCTCATATTGGTGCTTTTAACTTAAAAAAATGTTTTCATCTAAGTTGTGGGCTCCTGTGATGAAGCAAGGCGAAATGTCAATTTTGAAGTCCGCTTACTCTGGTTTGCATATATGTATATATATATGAGGTAGAAATATTGTTTACAATTTAACCGTTTCAAAAACATACTTAGGTATTCAAATTTTTAACAATACCCAATTCATTCGGTCGTTCGTGGGAAGCATTATTGCAATCCAGGAATCTCCTATCTGTAGGCTTTGCACCCTTTCCTAGAGGGCAAACGGTTTCTTTTACGTAAGCACTGTAGGAATTCCAGTTACAACACTAGAGATTCCGCAGTTTTAGTAATTAACCCGTTTTAATTGTTTTCTTACTGTCGCTTTAGATTTTAATGTAAATAGGTTGCTTTTACAGCCCATTTCACTTCTGAATTAAGAATATCGGGTTCACTATCAAGGAAATCAAGGTCACACTGATCTGTAATCCTTGGATATTTTGTATACAGCTTTTCAGTGTACTGCTTCTATCTCTCTTGTACTTCCTTCTCTTGAGTCAGAATAACTCTATTGTGGTCCTTCAGAGCATTGAGTCGAGGTCTGATTTCTCCATGGAGATTCCTAGTTGTAGTGAACACTTCCTTGGTGTTCTTGGATCTGTTGTTCTTCTCCAATTGTTCGCACTCTCTCTTAATGAAGGCTGCCTTATCCTTCCTTGCCTGTCTTTGGAATGCACCATTCAGTCTTTTAGTCTCTTCATGATCACCCCTTTCTTTCGGCCTTTCTCCGGTCTTCAGCAATTTTCAAGCTTTCATTTGTGAGCCAATGACTTTTCCTTCTTCTGCGAACTTTGGGCAAGTGTTCCTGTGCTGCTTGCTGTAAGGTACTCTTTTTCCTAACCCACATTTCTTCAGGTTCAACCTCCTGTAGTGCTAATCCCTGAAACCTGCCTTTCACCTCCACTCTGTATTGGTTTGCGATGTTCTGCAGATCATATTGTTTCACAGGGGGGTTACGTTTAATCTTGCGTAGTTTTCGTTTAATCTTGGCAATTAAGAGTTCATGATCTGAGCCATAGTCCGCACCAGGCCGTGTCTTTACAGATGTAAAAGGAGCTGCGCCATCTTTTCTCGACAATGATGTAATCAATCTGGTTACGATGGAGCCCATTTGGAGAGGGGTACATCCTGTGTTTTGGTTGATGAAACAACGTGTTGCCAATGATCAAGTCATTCTGTTCACAAAAGACTACCATCCTTTCAACATCTTTCTTTGCTTCTTTGCAGTGTTATCAAGTGTTTGCTGGAGTTCTTGGTAGAAATTATCTTTGTCTTCATCATTTGCTGTGCTGGTTGTAGCATATACCTGAACTATGGTTATATTCACTGGTTGTGCGTGCAGTCTGAGTGTGATGATTCTGTCACTGACAGGGTTATATCCAAGCACTGAATCTGCAGTTTTCTTTGCAACGATGAAAGCCACACCATTTCTCGTTGATATCTAATTTCCACTGCAAAACACTTTATGTGTATCAGAGTTGAAATGTCCCATGCCCTTCCATCTTAGTTCTGCCACTCCAAGGGCATCGGTTCCAATTCTTGTCATTTCTTTTTTGACAATATCTAGTTTGCATACATTCATACTCCGCACACTCCATGTGCCAATAGTCATCATACTCGATGCAAAGTGCAGAAACTGCTGTTCGTGGCCACCATCATCAATCATCAAACCTTCCATCGGCTTTAGTCTGGTGACGTCATTCTACGTGGTCCTATTAAGAAAGTTCCCTTGCTCTTCCCCGGTAGCTCTGTAGGTGCTTTTCAACCTTGGGAACTCATTTTCCAGCACCATAGCAGTGTTCCTATTACGATACATTGACATGATGTTTTCTTGGCAAGATTACGAAAGTGGTTTGCCATTGCCTTCTTCCGCGCAATACCCACCTAGCTTGGGCAAGCTCTGCTGCCGTTGTCCCAGGGGATCTTCCGCCAGGGGTAGCGTCCTCTATAGTTGCTGCCCAGCAAAGGCTTTGCTGGATGGCCGCCGCAGGCCTTAGAAGATGAGTTTTGTTTTTAGTCCCAATGTGGGTGTCCAGCCACCCTCCTCACCAGTTTCCATATGGAGACCAATGGGGTTGTCTGATTAGTCGCCGACGTCTCGACCCTGAAACAGGTTGTACTGGCTTACAGGTTGCAAGTAGCAGATCTCCCGACCCGACCTGACGTAAAGGAGGTGTGTTAAAGAAATTTTCTAGATGAATGGTAAATTTCTGATTGGACGATAAATATAGTCAGTTCCTTTGGTATATATAGTAGAGTATCATTGTAATAAAATTGAGATGATTAGAGACTATCAAGAGTGTAATAATCAGAGTGTTTCTTCGAATACATCAGAGTGCGACAGATCGCTGACATTGGTAACTACGAATTTACAATAAATATCTAAACCACAATCTCAATGACTTCAGCCCCCCCCCCCCCTGGGAGCTTACATCTCCATTGGGGATACCTCACTGCTTATCAGGAGGTACGATTAGAGATCGGAATGCTGATGTTCTTATGTTGAGTGGTAAGTAATCTATCCTGAGTATCAGCTAGAAGATAGGGAATTGGCGATCCGCTAACAGAGGGTGCTTACAGTTTAAATTACAGAAATCAGACAACGGTCAACAAACACTTGATAAGTTTGACCAGATAGCTGATCAAAACAGGTGTGTTTCGCAATCGTACGACACAGTCTACCGCCTATGAAAAAAGCAAGCATTATCGAATTGCACGTGCAGAGCGCGGACTGCAAAGTTTGGTAGGGCCCTTCATTTCAAATTTGTTGTTTGTGTTGTTACAATATGGGTGTGGAGATAGATCACTGTCTTAGCTTAATCTGTGTTCCACTATTTGACTTCGATCTTCTCTGTAGTTATTGATAAGACGTGACGAGACGATAAAGAAACCAACGGATTGGAAAGACCACCTGCCTTCATTGAAAGGATCCATAATCAGGGGACGGGACATCAATTACCGAAGCAACGGTCAAATTTTTATCTATGCCAGTCTATTATAAGACACCAGGGGCGGGGGAAGGTAAAGCAGATTGGGGCGGGCAAGTAGGCTGGGTTCAAATTTAATTTTTCACGTTCACTAAGGTACCTTTGATCATTGTGTGGAAAGGGGTGTTTCGTGAGTAGTCACGGGAAATAATGAGATTTGGAGAATGTTTGGATGGGTCATGGCCCACTCTGCCCCCCCCTGTCCCCCCGTCCCTGGATGCAAACATCTTTGCTCCAACTTCACTCTAGTAAAAATACTGATAATTTCAAGATGTTCAGAAATAATACATAGGTAGTAATTAATAATTGTAAAAATGAGGTGTTACATAGAAAATAAACCAAACGATAGTTGCTTTCAACTGTTTGGAAGTAAAAAGGAGAGAAGCAGTTATCCTATTTGCTCATATACTTTTCCCAATGGTTTACACACTTCTCTTATCGCGAATGCTCCACTACTTTCTTGTATATAGGCAGTCATAACAAGGAGAGATAAATATTTCAAAACATAAAATCATCAAGAAAGCTAGAATTATCTTGACTTAAATAGTTGTTGTAAATATCTACAGGTCTTTTGTGCAACGAATCTTCGAAGATAAAACTTTCGATACGAACCTTGTCCTTGATACTTGTACGCTAAGACACCAATTCCAGGTGCTATGTTGGATACATTTACGTGCAGAGCAACCTTGTCCTTGGTGCTTTTACGTTGAGACACCGGTTCGAGGTGCTATGATGTTAAATTTAAGTGCAGGGGAACATTGTCCTTGATACCTGTACGCTAAGACACCAATTCCAGGTGCTATGTTGGTTACATTTGAGTGCAGGGCAATCTTGTCCTTGGTGCTTTGACGCTGAGACGCCAATTCTAGGTGCTATATTGGTTAAATTTAAGTGCAGGGGAACATTGTCCTTGATTCCTGTACGCTAAGACACCAATTCCAGGTGCTATGTTGGTTAAATTTAAGTGCAGGGGAACATTGTCCTTGATGCTTTTACGCTAAGACACCGATTTGAGGTGCTATGTTGGTTAAATTTAAGTGCAGGGGAACATTGTCCTTGATACTTGTACGCTAAGACACCAATTCTAGGCGCTATGTTGGTTAAATTTAAGTGCAGGGCAACCTTGTCCTTGATGCTTTTACGCTAAGACACCGATTTGAGGTGCTATGTTGGTTAAATCTAGATACAGGGGAGCCCTGTCTTTGATACCTGTACGCTAAGACACCAATTCTAGGTGCTATGTTGGTTACATTTGAGTGCAGGGCAACCTTGTCCTTGATACTTGTACACTAAGATACCGATTTGAGGTACTATGTTTGTAAAATTAAGATTTAGATATGCTCTGTGGCTAATAAATAGTCTGTTTCACTTTTTAGGGAGGGTATGGACCACTAAATCGAAATTCCATTTCACTAGATACGACGTCAGAAATGGAGAAAGAGATTTCCTAGCCCACTAGGTTAGCTAAGTATACCTGACCTCGATTTCGTCTTTCAACCAGAATAATAACCCATAATCCACTGCGTTTTTGAATAACCTGAACAGTAACTGCATCTTGCGAATGAACTGATTCATGCTGTAAATTCTCGCCAGATTCAGTATGAAGAGTCTTCAAATGACCGTAGAAAAGTTGCTATTAATTTAATAGTAGGCCTAATTACCAGTCGGAGTTTAAATACGGGTGGCAAGGCTATTCTGAGCTGGTTGGAAGCTGCTGAAATCTTGCAAATAAAGCTCGTAACGCCACAATATCGATTTTGCAAGAAAGCCAAATATTATTGACTTGGAAGTTGGAATAGATCAGTTTCCAATCAGCCCCATAAGCGTAAGGGACTATTTCAGTGTATAGGGGCAGACCTTTCTCTGCCTGATTCTTAAATTTGAAATATCAGAGCAAATTCAAATATTGCAGGTGAAAGTTAGACTTGTCTTTATTAATATAATCAAATGTCTGTATTTAAAACATCTATTACCCATTTCTTGTCCAAGTACAACCGATTGTTTTGTTTAGAAATTTGACTTTTCATAATTTGGTAGCAGATGGTTAGAAATAGCAGCTGAAAATGATGATATTATCAAAGCAGCAAAAGTAATCGTCTATAACTTGAACAGGCTTTCAGATTTAGGGCTTACATTTATAAGGTTAATACATATAGTGACAGCAGTTATAATCACGTTGAGCTCAGTTGAGAAATTCAGTTGAGAGATTCTTTGGGACATTATATGATCCCCGTGTACTAGATAACGTATAGTTTGAAAAAGTGTGAGGTCTGTCTTCTTCCGCTGCAATTCTCCTCCCCGTCACCCAAGAGGGTCCACGGTGCACGTTATCATGATGTTATGAACACTCCTATTAACACAAAACTATACAAATATTCTGTAGATAACCTGAGTTATCGCTGTGGCTACAAGCAACTTGCAGAATACAAATTCGCCTTGAGATACACCATTTTTCGTATCTCATGTACGTTAATAGAAGAGCAACAATACTACTAACATTGAACATTGTCTATTGTAGAAAAAATGGGGGGTAGGGGTGGGGGTTGATAATGACAAGAATTTTCTTGGAAACAATTTCAATGACGTCTGGACAGTTTCCTGCCATTTGATGCGTCATTGCCCATTATTTGGAAAAATTGCTTGATTGTAACATATGGCTTTACGCAACCTTCTTATGGTGTCCATAGCAGATCCCTTGTCACCTGTGGAAATAATAGGTACCATCTGTAGTATTCTTGATAATTTATAAAAATTTAGAGTTAATCAGGACTGACAAAAATCTTAATGTATACATCATTTTACACGAGTTTGCGAGTAGAAATTTATACTATGCACAAAAGGTCATTGTTCTCTGCTTCCTCTACCCTTATCAATTCTTCTTTGTGTACCTCAGGCAGTAATCAGTAGGCATACCAGTGGACTAGATCTGTTGGGTGGAAACATGGCTTACTTAGTGGTCAATTTGAACTAAAATACGTGACTTTTGTAGCATGAGTATGATGAAATATCCCACCTATCGTCAAACTCACATGACAGAAGGGAATTGATTATTTTGTCTGTGGTTCTATCTAAAACCTTAAGATTCTTTGTAAAGCGGGTGGTGAAGGTAGCAGAAGTCAAGTGGGGGGGGGGGGGGGGGGGCGCTTACCCCCCCATTTCTCTGCCCCCTCCAGATTTCTAAACTTTTCCCTCAATTCCCCCCAAAAACTTTGCCGACTGTATTCTTTTTTC
>JAAAKL020014719.1:0-11812 GCA_010016065.2 Carybdea cf. marsupialis auct. non (Linnaeus, 1758)
ACCTTGTAAAACACAGTTGGGTAAATAATTTCGTTGATTCCCTTTTCAGGTTATTTTCTGACGAATTGTACTCTGAGCAGTGTCAGACAAACAAGGTTTTAAGTACAAATTGAATTCGCTATCTCGTTCAGTTTTATTATTCTGTGCCATCAACAAACCTCACTTATAATTCAGTAACTTTGAAACGTAGAATACTTTGAGCAGCATGAGACTCTTAGAGAACAAATTTGATATCTAAGTACACTTTTGAGTAGTCAAAGAGTTTCCGTATACAAATTTGGTAACTTTGGAGAAATTTGGAACTTAACTATCCCCAGACAAGGAATTACTGCACTTTCATATATTTGAATTTGAAACGCGGTGCTTAGCTTCTGACTATTTATGAATTTCAAAAAAGTAAGCGCTTTTAAAGCTTCTAGAGAAGACCTGTGCGTGAATTGTGACCATTATCAAAGTGGTAGAAGGAAGTACATTGGGAGGTTACAAAAAACAACTCTGTTTATACAGGAGTCCAGGTAAGTACTTTCTGCATCCATTCTTGGAGAGCTGTAGGATTTGATCTATCATATTTGATCTTATTACGCCTATATCTTAGTAGTACTCAGATGTGAGCTGCGATTTTAAAACCTAGATCCATATTTCTCTGATGTATTTAGTACGGGCAAACAAGGTAATCCTTGATAAATTTCGCCGAGTCTTACTTAGTTCAGGAATATATAAACCTATTAAATGTAAAGTCTGGTCATAATCAATAATGTACTCCGCTATATTTCACCTCGACATGATAAAACGCTGCCGAACTCCTTAAAGCAATCCAAACGACCAACAACTGACTTACATGACCGGCTACATAATGCGTCATAACCTTGAAGTCCTGAAATAGCCTCGTAATGGTTGGCGCATGATTAATCTGAATTCTAACAATTCTAAACAGGTCATTCCGATCTGTGTCTTGTTTCTTTAACCCCAACTCAATAAGTACAATATGGGTTTGTTAACAAAGCAATGTTAGGTAAATGGGAAGGGACATTACAAACCCTATCATTAAAGCGTTCAGGCTGACTGCAAAACTAATTGAATGAAGGACTCCTACAAAACACTAGAAAATGTAACAGGCTAATTTAGTACAAATGAGGATAATTTTGTATTGGTTGGATGCAATATCGAGAAAGTTCACAATGGGAAAAATTTGGTTATTTTTGGCTGATGTCAGATGAGGAAAGAGAATGGAGTTGCCTCACAGAATCATGATAGGGTGATTAACAATGCATGAGAAATGGAATGCCAGGAACGTTATGGATTTAGAGGAGCTCCTACGTATCAGGGCCACACCCTGATACCCTGATATGAAAATTAGGTGAAGTGTTGAAGAGGAGAGAAATCAATGAAATTATCTCGGGAATTTGTAACAAAGTCTTGAATAAACTATACAAGCAAATAAGGGCATATTATCATATATGGTGAGATTACACAGTCTGTGCAAACAACAACAATAAAAATACTAGATGGTGCAATAAGAGAGCGAGGGTATCATGCTGAGCTCATTGTGAGTTTCAGAATGAATTCTACTTAGAAACTCGATTACGTCCCCGCCCTCCAATAACTCTCCCTCAAAAGTGCCTCAACCCATTCAGGTTCTTCCGACAGATAAAACCCCAATTTTGATTAAGCTCCCAGGGGAGTCACTATAGGAAAAGTGATCATAAAGAAGGATATAATTAACAACAGTCTTTATGCAAGTTATTATTTTCCTCTATTTTAATAACTTTATAGGAGGTGTAGACAATTGTGGTAATAAAATATTTTCAAATGGCATTTTACATGTTGCCGATTTTGTAACCCGCATTGTTAAGACGTTTCGTTCGAATAACACCTCATCCTCACACCCTCACCACACCCCACTAGAAGCCATTTATAACAGAGAAGCTTCAGGTGGGCTTAATTAAGTATTTTCTTTTCTGGTTATGACGGACCTTTCTTTGAGAAACTCTTCTTCCCTAGACGAGGGAAAAGAACGGCGTCTTTCCTCTTCTTTTTCTCTTGTGAAACACTCAAAATAGAGCAGATAACTGTTTGTCACCAACTACAGCGGCACATTGTCGCTCCTCCTCCTTCTTTTCATACCTCTTCATCCTCTTCTTCTAGTTATACTTCTTTTTCTCCTTGTGATATCTTTTCTTCTTCTTTGCTTTTTCGTTCTTCTTTGATAACATTAACCGCATAATTTTCGTTTCTGACTTTGTATGCTAAATGGGATGAAACACATTTTAGTTTATAGTTGCCAGTTAGTTCATACTAGCCCTCCTCAAAAATCAGGTAATTAAATTGCTCCATTCCAATACTTTTCAAAGTATCCACAGCAGGTAAGATGAAAAAGTCTGGAAACTAACAGTTGCGTAGAATAGAGAGATAAAACAAGTTGTTGTTGATTTTTGCTGATCGTGGGATTGTGAAAGTAAATTACGCGATTGAGCAAACGGAGAGCCGAGATGTGATTTGGATCACGATTGAAAATTTGAAGTGACAGAGCAGATTCGTGGGAGTTATACAGTTCTTGGTAAAATTTTGATACTTAAGTTATTTCGCTTAGTTTATAAGGGGACTGCATTTGCATGCGTACTCAACCTTTTAAGTCATCAAGTTAAAAGGCATTTG
This sequence comes from Carybdea cf. marsupialis auct. non (Linnaeus, 1758), assembly GCA_010016065.2. Lineage (NCBI taxonomy): Eukaryota > Metazoa > Cnidaria > Cubozoa > Carybdeida > Carybdeidae > Carybdea > Carybdea cf. marsupialis auct. non (Linnaeus, 1758). The sequence continues at coordinate 2,656 of JAAAKL020014719.1, forward strand.
GATGACTTTTTACGTACTTCTGTTGCTCCCCCAACCTGTTGGTAACAGGCCCTAACCTTTCTCTACTTTTCAAGGTTTTTTTTATATTGGAGGGTTAATAGCTCTTCCTACTGGCCTAAAACCAGTGTTTTCTTTAGATGACCAAGACGCCTCTTACTTCGTATTTGAGTCCATCGGATTTACGGTTGCGCTGGAAAATTCAAAGTGATTAAAAAGATGTGTCCTATTAGTTCATACTTACTACTTATTAAGGACTAAAATATAATCCGGAAACGATCTTTGGAGGAAGCACTGGTATGAACGTTGTGTTACCCATGTCGCTAGAAGGACATACCTCCCTCTTAACTCCAATATTTTGTTACTTTAAAGATTCTTACTTGTTTCGATGTCAATTACGATACACAATAGCAGACATGGTACCCTAAACAGACAGTATAGATTTTAAAACCAATTATAATTATCAACCGTAATATTGCAATTATGTTAGGTATACTCTGCTGGACCCACCATAGCCAATATAATGATTTTTAACACAATGAGGCACCTCGAAGTTTACTTTTCTATCAGTTTTCTATCAGCACCTTGCTAGAGCGTCTTTTAGCATCATTATTGCCGTGTACACTACACGAATTTACTTCGGCTGCTATTTATTTAATGTGGCAGCCAAACTCCTATCATATCGATAGAACTTATACACAATATAAATATACTTCGAAATGAATCACCTACTAACGTGTAGAAATAAAAAAAACCTTGGTTATTGGACTATGGCAAGCAAGAAATTGTACTTGCTTTGTTGTGCTATTTGTGGCCTAATTATTTCGTTGTTTTGATATTCTTTTTAGTCCATCAAAGATCTCTTCTCACGGCCGTAGGCAGATACAATTTTATGTCTAATATCAAGCAATTCATAGAACTGTCCATATTTCAACCTCAGGGTGGTTCAATTTGAACAACGTATATAAAACTCCTGTCTGTACTTCCTTTCCAATCCATAAGAATTCAGTTTATAAGAATCTCAATACGCTTCGTCTGATTAATCTAAGGTTTTCTACCGAGGCCTCCCATCGACGAATACTCTTATTTCCACATCTGGAGTAGTACCTTCCTTTCTTAAATCCATTGGAAATGTATAATTATCAAGAAACATTAAACAGGGATATAAAAATTCTTGGACAGATGCAAGAATATGATCAAAGCCGTAACGTTTTGTAAAGGCAGAAAAATTCAGTCCTTCAAAAACTATCTTCTCTTCACAAATGATATTTCTAGTGCTCCTTTTCGCTGCACATTGAAATGTACATAATGCTTTGCTTGCGTGCCGTTTGAATATTTGACTTAATGGTTTATCACATCTTGTGTTTGATATTCGTTCGATAATCAATATTCGAATTAATTATAAGACATGCACGAGATAATCGAATCGTGTTCAGTGCTGGTAACAGTGCATGTACTTCACTTTGAATTCATAGCATTCGACAATGTATTATAGATCTGACTGTTTGTTGCGTTTAATGGTATGCTAATCTCGTGACCAAACATATTTGTACAATACTCAGATATTCTAGCATGGTACCGTGATTTAAATGCGTTGGGAAGACAGAATAGTATTCGAGGTTGATATTTCCTCTTCGCAAAGTATAACATTTCTACATCTCGGGGAATAAGCCAATTTCTTTTATAAGTAAAACCAAAAATTTTCCTGCTAAAATTATTGCAGTTGACATTCAGAAAGAGAAACATGATACCTTCGGTTTATTCTTAGTTTTGTACTTGACAATGTGTCCCAAAAACACTTCCGAATGATCGAATGCAAAGAAACTTTTCGAATATCTCCCATATGAATATTCGAATACCTGAGCATTCAATGGTAATTGTACTGTGCCATTTTTTTCGTAATAGCTTAATTCGGCGTAGTCTATACTATTCTATACTTTACTCTTCTTGTCCTGGCATCCAGGAAAATTCTCAATCCAACTGATTACTTTTACTAAATTTTTGTTGCCCATCGATTTATTGTAACCTATGACATAGGAGAATTGGTTTATATTACAGCTCCCAGTATCAGATCCTTTTCATTTTTCATGACTTTTTGACAAGCGTATGGATTTTTGTATTTCATATTTTCATGAGAAATTGATTTTTCAGAAACTTTCCCCATACTTTCAATGCTTTCCACCATGTAGTGATGGAAACGTGATCTTACGATACGTAGAAGGCAGCCATTCTTGCCCGTCATAGTTGGATTCAGACTATACTACTACAGACCTGTCAAACCCTGATAGAAGAAAGTGTGGATACCCATGGAAAATATCTGGAGATTCTACATAAAATAGTGAGACTCTACTTTGTTTTCCCGCACTACCCGTGAACTTGTAAAGACGAGAGAGATACTCGGCATGGGATCGGGGCTGTGTTAATGTTTATCATAGCCACTGCATAAAATTTCTAGTGGAGGTCTGGAAGCAAGGCAAAAATTGGGTTAAAAGTGGTAAACACAAGTACAAATGTAGCAGTGCAGAGTTCTGCTTTATTCACTTATCACATTATCAGTTTATGTCAGTAGCTTTCCTTAAATTTTAATTTTCCAATTTACAGCTTATATTTCATTTCAGAATGTTCCCCCCATATTTCAGAATGTTCCCCACCACCACCACAAAAAAATCGTCAGATTGAGAAGCCTTGTCGTGAGGCCGTGAGAAAAGATAAGAAACCGTGAGACTAACGGCATAACCGCGAGAGTTGGCAGGTCTGCTACTATCTGTTATGGGAAAGTTGCTTTTACCCAAAACAGTCATTCAAAGTGGCATTATTGATTACATTAGATTCATGCCGGGTTACTATGGGATGCTATTGTTTACGTGGATAGAAAAAACGAAGTTGTTATAGGATCTGTCAGACAAATATCCATGCAATAATAAACTTTTGAATTACTGCAGATGACAGTAAGTCAGTCTAAAATTGCTTCTCCTCAAAGGGTAACTTTCCTAAGAAATATACTTTTTTACAATCAAAGTTGAACTGCTGCTGCGGTACACCGTTCAAGTTTGAGATTCATTTAAAACACTTTTAAACAGCTTTCATACTATTTAAAATTCCACCCCAACCCACCCCTTTCCACATGACCTTAACCATTTTGCCAATACCACAGATGCCTATTCCTCGAAACAAAGTCTGTTACTCGTCAAGAAATTTAACGAATAAGTTTGCAATCTAATTTTGGTTGTCATCAAATACATGATAAGCCATACCATTATCAAGTTCTGGAAATCTTTCTTAACGGCTTACATCTTATTTGATCAAATCTGTCTCTGAACGTTATATTGAACTGGGACAGGCGTGACAGTTGTGAGAAGGAGGTCATCATGAATGCATGTTAAGTAACAAAAGGCTATGCAGTCGCATCTTAGCCTGCGTTTTCAATTCTAATAGTGTCGACAAGGCCTTAGTTGTTAATGATGAAGTCTGGTTAGTCCTGCAGACTGAAGTGATGCATGAAAGAACGTGTATCTCTCATTCATAGCAATTATCTAGAATGAGTTTGTTTAACAGAAGAGTTAAAAACATCTCTTAATGTTGCACGAGATGACTCCCTTAAAGCTTATAGTTGCTATGAGAAGGAGAGGAAGTTCTGTTATGTACACCAATGAAAGGGAGTATGTATGTATGTGTGTATGTATGCGTGTACGCGTAAATGTTTGTATGTTCTGCTTCTACTCGTCCATTTCTTGACAGTTCTTTACGAAATTCGAGCCGTCACATTCTTGGGCCCATAGAATTCTGACGACGAAAGATGAGCCGCACCGGGTTTGATCTCCGGGCATGGTGGGTCCAACTTCCATGGGATTATCAAGTAAGGGTTCAAAATGTGATCTTCACATCCTCAAGCCCTTTGGAAATCATACTGAGTGAGACTGACCCATCAGTGGTGGGTGGCCTGATAGTAAGAAAATTAGGTTTATGTTTTTCACCTGTTAGTAAGAGTTGATATAACAGCAGGGCTGAGGTATATCACTGGAATAGCGCTAGAAGGACTACGAACTCTTAGAATGGCTTAAGATGCCCTTTTGTTTTCTCACATGAATATCGAATTGTGTTGTAGTGAGCTTGCCACAGTTGGCTTTGTTATTTTTTGATCATTAAGGTTTATTATAACCTAGGTCTATAGAATGTTCCTAGATGTACATGTTACTCACTTATTCCTAGTTTTCAGAATAAGTATTGTTCCATAAGAAAACGATAGTATCTACACAAAACATTAGTATCAATAGGAAAACAAATATGGAAAACAGTCTTGCTTGTACAATATAAAATGACCTCATTTTCAGTTTTTCTTTTGACATTGCCTTAGAAGTCAATATATCTTTCAGTTTATTACCATCTCGGGGGTTTTTATTGCGTGAAGTGGCCTCAAGGGTCATCAGAACAAAAGAGATAACAATGATGTTCTTTTTTATGTGTTTTAGGGTCACAGTGGCTTACTTCTGTTGACCTTAGACCAATGGCTTACCTATTATGCTCATGGAATAACGTTCACTCCGTACCATTTAAGGCCCTATGATGTCATGCATTGCAAAGAAGTTCAGACATGATCGTACTGCGGAAGTTCCTGAGACATTTTATTCCTTCCAGTGGATACAGTTTCGAGTTTTCACTTACTTCTATGCGATTAATACGGACAGCGAGACATCCTTTTTTCTTAGCATTGAAGTGCGAGCCCCCCTACAGATATATATCATATCTCTCCTTTATTATAGAAATCAATTTTTTATTGATACGTAACTAGAAACCTAAATTAACAAATAAGAATTAAGGAACCAAATTTTCTACATTTCAACCTCTTTTATCATATTACCATATTGAGCTGGTCTCAAATCGGATCATATAATGTTACAGATCTTTGTTTTGAAAAATGATTGGAACAAGTCGGTCTTGCTTCAACATAGCGATGCAAGCAAGAGCAGACAATTTTAGGGTGGGAGGTGGTGATCTCCCTCAATTATTTCTCTTCAGGAAATGGAAAGGTTTGTAATTCATCAAAATCCGGGAAGATGTCGCTAAGAAAATACACCATTTATGAACTAAAGTTTAAAGTTTGAAGAGATGCTGGAAAAGATTGAAAATGTCACCACTGTTATTTGCGGTGTGCTGCTCTACCAACTCAGCTATGGTGACCCGGTGATCACATAAACCACTTTCTACAGTCGCCCTATTAGCTCCTAATACTCCACCTGTGGGCATCCCATCCAGCTCTAAGCAATTTTGGAGACAAACCTCTCTGCGCCATGTGATCTGACCATGGAAGGACTGCTACCCGTCTCATCATGCTGTCCACAGTCCATCGAAGTTAACGAGCAGTATAGAGAAACGAGGATTTGAAGATTTTTAGTTTGAAGAGATACTAGAGAAAAATGGAAATGTCAACATCGGACTACTGCAGTCTCTTTTTGATTTTATTTTTTTCCAGTTTTACCATATCCACTTCTTTACTTTCCTACCATCCACTGTGTAGTTGTTCCTTAACTCCCTCTCTTTGGCTAGCCCTTTTCTCTTCCTATTTCTTTTCTATTCTCCATATCAAACTCCTTGTTTGTATTTCTTTTCTCTTACATTGTATTCTGTTGGATTCTCTACACCGTTTCCTGCTCCTTTGTTGCGTTTACATTCCTCTCCTTTCCGCCTCTCTTTAACATTTTATCAATAATTCTTCAAAATACAGAAAATGGAATTGCTAGTGGCAACATGAATCCCTGTAAAATTTAGAAACACTGCCCATTTTGTTCATTAGTAACTTAAATGCATTCATTTGCACATAGACTAATGCATTCTCAGTCTGTCATGCCACTCCTTAGGAGCAGTCTCCACATGTCTTTCATGTTTGACGATCTTGTACCACTTGCATGCATCTACACTGGCCAATTTCCCCAATTACTACATCTCCTCGCCTTCCCCTTGGTCTTCCTCTTCCTCTAATTTCCTCTCTGAGTGACAATTCTGCTATTCCTTTAGCAGACTTGTCATTACTCGTCCTGGCAACATGTCCTTTCTATTGTCCACTCATGCTTCTGACGTTTTTAATGATGTCATTCACTTTGCGTTGACTTCCTACGGTCTCAGTCTTTTGTCTTCTGGTGATGTTTAGTATGGGTCATGCCATACTTTCCTGAGCCTCTGCCAGCTTCCTAATTAGGTCTTGTATGATTGTCGAAGTTTCTGCCTCGTATTTCATGGCTGGTGATGTGACTACTAGAATTAGAGTGAGAATGTGACTATACAAATGGATGACTGCGAACAAACTAAAGCTGAACAAGAACAAAACAAAATTACTTGTACTATCTTCGAAGTAACAGAAATGAGACGAAAGTCGAATCAAATGTAATTTTTGACAAATACATCTCCATGTCGGTTCGAGTCAATTCAATCCTCCTTCTTCCAGCTGAAGCGCATAGCAAAAAAAAAGAAGAAAATTTCTTACTTCTGAATCAACGGAAATTCTAGTTCATGCATTCATCACTTCGAAATTAGATTATTGTAACTCCCTGTTGTATGGAGTCAAGTTGAACCTACTAAATAAATCACAGCATTACAAAATGCTCGGCTTGACTTGTCACCAAGGCTAAGAGAAACTGTAGTATAACTCCAGTTCTGAAAACACTCCATCGGCTTCCAGTAGGACAACGGATTAATTTTAAGCTATTACTGTTAACTTATAAAGCTATTAATCATCTGTCACCAAACTATATCAAAAATATGTTATCACCGTAAACACCTCAGGGAGCCCTTCGTTTTTCAGGTACTCGTCGATTAAATGTACGTAAATCTCGTACAAGAGCCTACGGAGAAAGAGCTTTCAGCGTTGCCGCACCACTCCTTTGGAACTCGCTACCAAATCAGATAAGTAATACAACAACTGTGCAGGATTTTAAACGTAACCTTAAAACGTATTTGTTTACAAATTATTTTAACTAAATAGGGAATATTACTTTTAAGATTGAGATACTGTAAAGCGCTTAGTGACAATTTGTGATAAGCGCTATATAAGTATTATTATTATTATTATTATTATTATTATTATTATTATCATTAAGATTTAGTAAAATTCAATTTATAAATCTTAGTATAAGTGCAAATGGTGGAATGGCAAGTGAAAGTAAAACCTTTTTGACTATGCTTAAGAATCTCAATGTCGAAAACGGAAATTTTCTTTTAATAAAAATAATATCTTGTATAATTAGAGCTACTTATTTTATTTTCTGTAAACGGAACAGTGACTGGCCTGGCCCAGAGCTTCTTGCATGGTAGTGTGGTTTAGTCGTTTGGTTTTGTTATTGCTGTTGTTGTTGTGGTTGTGGTTTTCGTGGTGGTTTTGTTGGTGTTTTGTTGTTGTTGTTGTTGTTGTTGGGGTTTTTTTGGTTTTTTTTTTTTGGGGGGTTTGGGGGGGTTTTGTTGTTTTTTTTCTTAGCGTATATCATATCGTGTAATCCATTATGCCTGTAAAGTGATTGATGGATGGTATAGATTGAATAGACAAATAAATATTTGAAGTTTAAAAAATTAAAAGATGACCTAGTAAACGCAAACGTCGACTTCAATCTGATCTTGTTATAAGTTTCCACCCCTGGCCTTGTCTCCGAAAATATTTCTGGGATAAAAAGAAGGGTCATCGTACTACATCTTTAACCGCCGCAACAAAGAGTGGTCCAGCCCTGAGAGTCTGTTGTTTTACTGACGCTATTTTATATATATATTTTTCTTTCTTGCTAACCTCAACGTTGTAAGCTAGTTTTGGTTTTGTTTTGTTTGTCTTTTCATTGTCTCCTTCCATTATTCCCACTGTCCCGTTCAAAGTGATGCAGCTGGTGAAAACAGTGGGAATTGTACGTAGCGAAAAAAAGTAAACAACATATGTATACCCATACATACGAAATTTATAGCTGGTGTTAGATAAAAATAGATTATCAGATATTCAGGTTTCAGGAAAAGTGTTTCTTGCTCTTCCTCGTGGTCTTTCTCTCGATTTTGCCGAAAAGAGCAAGGTTTTTTAAGTCACCATGTACATTGAGGTGGTCAACAACTTGCAATTGCCTTTTTCTGATCAATTTTACTATTGATCTTCTAGTGTTAGCTCTTCTTAAAACGTTCATTACTTTCTCTGTCCAGAATATTCTCATCATTCCCCTAATGAACTACATTTCCAAAGCTTCTAGTTTTGCGAGCATTGTTTTACTTGTGTTCAAATACTCACAACCATATGTTAATACAGATCAAACATACACTTTAATGACTATATACTTGGTGCCGATAACTTAATAACTTTAATAACTCTTTTCACTTAATTATTTCACTTATTTCACTATTATCTCTTAACAGGGGCGGTTCCTGGGTATGGGCAGGGAGGGCAATGTCCCCCCTGGAAAATGCAATATATGGTTGATTTCTTTTGCTAATTTGTTTTATGTATCCTCAGATTCACTTTCATCAGAGTGTCATCCTCTTTCTCATCTAGAATCTAGAATCTTTTTATAAAACGCAGGCGTGAGATGATTCTAAAATTATTTTGCGGAAGACCAGGACGAAGAACTGCTTCTGTCCTCTATTGTAGAAGGCATAGGCGGGACATCCCAATTGGTGATTGATACACGAAGTATCATATTCTCGGCTTCACAATCTTGGAACACAACAGTAACACGAAAAACTAGGGAGGGCAACTTTTGGATTTGACCTCCCTATACGCATTTGTCAGCTATTGTTTTAGACGCCTGGGAACTAAAATTTACTGATTTCGTAATTAAACCATTGTTTTGAGGCTCATGAACAGTCCAGCTAGGAGGGACAGTGCCCTCCCTCCGACAAAACGTTCGCTCGACGTCGGTAACACCGAAAGGCACCTAGAACTATAACGAGAGTGACGTCGGTTAGAAAAGGTCATTCTATCTAAATCAAACTCGGAACTCTTGGCTTTGAGAGGACAACATGGCGGGTTACGGTGTGTAGAATCTATGACATCAGATTCAACTTTTGTCAACTTATCTACTGCAGGATAAGATTGCGAAGTTACAAGGTATGAATTGATAAATCTTTTTCTCTTGCATACCGTACAACTGCGCTTTTTGTGACCTTCACATGTTGTATAAGATAACAGTGTTTACATGGAGTT
>JAAAKL020014720.1:0-11162 GCA_010016065.2 Carybdea cf. marsupialis auct. non (Linnaeus, 1758)
GAAGTTCCGTTTTTTCCCTATTTAATTTCAATTTGTTCATCTTCATCCAATTATCTATTGCTGTGACACAACGCTCACATGCCCTCACTTACATTGTATCAGATAAAATTAACCGACTTCAGTTACAATGCAGAGGTTTTCAGTTTCAATTCCATATTCTGCGTGTTCAGGGAAAGGCCTCGGCACAGTACGAAGTCGTGTAGGCATGTTGAAAGGTGTCATATGTATGGCAAATTAAGAAAGTAAAGAACCCACGTACTTTCTCTGTGTAGAGTTTTAGATGTAAGTGTTAGCTAATGTTATCGAAACGTGAAATGTGATAGAAAAGTAGTCACTCGCTTGGGATTTGATTTTTCAGCTCAATGGTCATGACTGTGGTCAATAGAAAAGATCAATCGTTATGAGCTGTCAATTGACATTCAGAGAAATCTGCAAATATTTTTGATGCTGCAAGCTTAGAATCATAATCGTTATTTGATGACTTGTTTTTGTTTGTAGGCAACTACTACCCAGCTGATTTCTGTGAAAAGAAACGATGTTCAATCTGTGAATTTTAACAACAAAATCCCCGGGCACTGCCACTTCTCATCATATCATGCTAACTGTGTGTTTCCTCTTAATGCCTTGCTGCAATATGTATTGAATTTTGGAAGGGAAAATTCTAGTCTTAACAGCAAGGGCAGCCATTGTGCAAGACCTTGTCGAAGGTAGATGGCGACTCTCCTGCAATTTCATTATGAAGCAGGCTATTATAAGGTACAGCTGCAACCAACAGAGGCATTGTTCTTCCGATTAGTGAACACAGCACCCCACCTGTGCGAGGCTAATTGCATACGATGTTGCTTGTTTGTGTTGTTTTGCCCTTTATCCTCTCTTATTCAGTATTGTAGTGATTCTGAACACTTTAAAGAGATATTGGATATTGGATATTGCCTGATTTTTGTACAATAGTAACCTATGTTTAAGCCCAGCAGCTTTTGAATTCGTTATACTTACTCCAACACAGATTTTTCTAGCTGAACTGGGGGTGCACATGATCATTAAAGCTACCAAATTTAGTTGTACTCATGATTTGTAGCTATTTGAGTAATTCAAACCAGTTCCTTCCAAATCTTAAACTTTCACCCAAACTGTAAGTGCTACTTGCAACTTTTGTCAATTTCCACTGCAAAATTAGTGCATTCCATTAAGAGCACAAAAACAATCCTCTTATCTAAACTTACATTTTAATGAGTCTTCGCTTTTGCTGCACTTGGCGCAAATTTGACATCCAAAAAATGCTCTAATTTACGGAGGTTACAGAAAATTATCAATCGTGAAATGACTGACTCGTCGAACACGAATTGAAGAAGTGACAAGATTAGCAGCTGAGAGGTTTCATGTTGTTCTCCTCACTTCTTGTTCACCTCGTATTCATTACAGCAGTAATTGTTAAATGAGCAACCTAATTTGAGGTGATGACATTCAATGTTGCACAAGTCGTTAGGATTAGGAGAAATTTACGAACGCTTGGTACCATTAGATTTTTTGCATAGTCATGTAATGGGAAGTGGTCAATTTGATCAACTTGAATTGCAACGTTTCGACGCAAAGTGATCCTTGTTGTAATACACTCGTGTTGTTTTGCAGTCCACGTAGTCTCTCATGTTACAAACAAAAAGCAATTTTCAGTGAAATGATAGGTGTGAAGTACGAAGGGGTTCATATTGTTTACATTCTCACGCGTTTGGATATATTGCCATAGTATTTGTTGTACTGGTTATTGTAATCTAGATTGATGTAAGGAAGCCAAGAGGTGCATGGATTGTTACATATATAACTAGGGAACTCGAATCAACATGTACTGGGTAACAATCTGAGATGAATTTGAGTAAATTGCATAATTTATAAGAGAAAATATTCAATTCCGCTAACTGGAAATTCCTTCAAGATATATCATCCTATAGTTATCAAGATTCATAGACTTTGGAAGTGAGACAGTGCTCATTCAATATATAGATATGTCAGTACAACGTGAAGATACTTTCATATATATTGCTATGATGTAATATTTATGTTTTTGTATATATTGTAATTATAAGATCTGCACACCTATGCAGATGAGAGATTAGTAAGCTTGTGTCAATCTTGTAAGTGAAACTGTTTATGGATACTTTCTGATATATTTTATTGTAGTCCTTTAGGAACGTGCGACGAATGATAACAGTAACTGGTTACTCAAGGTCATGCCGAATTCTGGAAAAGGTTTACGTCGACCTTCGCTTGCCTTGCAATCCAACCGTGTTACCAAAGCTGTATTGGTACCCAACCTTTCTGACCCGCCCCACTCTCTCACCCCCGACGTTGAAAAAGAATGATACAGTTCAGCGTTAATTTGTACTATGAATAATACACATCCACGATTAACCAGTGTATTCTGTGATTTTTTTCCGCTTTCTATTGATACGAAAAACATTACTCATCCATTAAAACCATGTAATTGAGCGATAACAAAACTCCACTGAACTATCATTGAATAGGTCACATCATGAGAATAGTAACCCAGGATATACCATGGATTGGAAAATTCAAGATAGAAACATATTAATGCAACTATCATAGACACATAGGGCTATGTTCCATGCACAAGTGTTCTCAGTGCTTTTCGCAAGAGGCAAGAAACTCAATGCCTCGTAATCAAAAGGACGCGAAAATTTAGGTTCTGAAAACCATAAATCTGTACAAGCTACAAAATTCCAAGACAGAAACATATATAAAAAAAATTGACATAGACTTCAGATTCCAAAGCCCATACATCTGCGCGAGATTCAAACATCATTTCTCCCCAATCGTAAGAGTTGATTTGCTCGAAGTAAATTTTTGGCATCATTCGTATTAACCAAGTTCACTCGGATGATCTGAGTTGCTAAGGAAGCCCGTTCAGAATGCAAATGATGTCCTAAAGCCGCCGACGGGCATCTTAATACCTGAAACTTTTGCAATGTAGCCAGTCATGTAACCACTGAACTGGATTGATTCGTAATCTGAACTATTGAGTAGTAAATGGTTATTTCAGTCCATTAAACTCTTTAAAAGTTTTGAAGAGGAAATAGAATTACGATATTATCTTCTACGGAATTTGTAGTTGTGTCAGAATCTGATATTAATGAACTCCAGATTTCTTAGAATAGCATTCGAGTTTTATACGATGAAATCCCAAGTAAAACACAACTTATGTAACAACTGCAGAGCAGCTAGATAGATTTTGAAGTTAATAGGTGATCTCTTTCGATTCAAAGAGGTGTGAGCGTAATCTTTCAGAAGTAACGATTCGTCATACGTGGAACTGTTCATTCTATCACGTTAGCTGAAATTTTTTTTTCAATGAAGGATAGTTGTTTTTGTTTTTGTATAAAACGACTGCAAGCTCGTCATAAGTGTGTGGATGTCAAGACTAAATCCAAATCGTGGATAGCTTGACATCATCATTTGTGGAGGCGTGGAGTCATTTGATACCGTTGTTTAGATTTCACTATTGAATGATCAAGTTGTTTCAACCGGGGTTCTATCTGTCACGTCTGTGATGTTTAACAATATCGCCTACACATGAACCAAGTGTAAGATATCAAATCCCCATGGGCATTGGTACACAGAGATGATAATGCAGCGGGGGAGTTCAGGTAGACGGTACTTTTAACCTAATGCTACGTGATCTCTGCAGACAGAAGTAGTATATGTTAAATGATAGAGTAATTGTAACATGACAAAAGACTGACACGGTTTTAGACAATGAAATGCCATAACCGTACGTCATCGTCAGCACAAATCTCCTCTTACGTTTAAATATCCGAACAAGGAGTTCAAATGCTTAATGCAATGGGTCAAGTTTTCCACTTGATAGATATTAGATGTTGTATAAAACATGTTATGTATACAAAACGATGTGACTGTTGTATCAGATCGTAGAAGTGTTTGGTGTAGTATCCTAAGTTGACTTTGTGCCTAAGGCCGATCTTCCGTTGATCGAGTGTTGTCACGCTTAAGTAAAGTTATAGCGACCAATCACCACACTGACATGTACATTTTACTAAGTTGTAGTAGTCGCGATTCCTAGGTATTATTTAGTGCTCTTGCAAATAGTCGTATTGTAATACCTTCCTTCCAGCTGTAGGGAAATGAGAGAGGTTGTATTACGTTTAATGTATTGATTTGGCCGGACCTTGAAAGACAGAGATGCGAGGAAAAAACGCATATTGCAGATAGACACATCCTTCCCAGAATACGTGGCAGCTACAATATCTATTAAACTAGTAAAGCATTTTTAGAACCAAAATCAGATCTTCGGTGAAGCGTTTCCCGTTGCTATCGTTTTCTTTAATTTGCTTTGAAACGACACGAATTCTACAGACCAATGGTCGTCAACTGAGGTACAGCCACAAGGGTGATTCGTGCTTGCCTTGGGCGATGAGGACCTCTATTTCTTATAATCTGCTGAATGACTGTTTTGTTATTCTGCAAACACGACTACGGTCATTTTAAATATCTTATTCGTCTCACAATGTTAGGAGCCTAGATCGAGGGCTGTGGTTCGTCAGGTATGATGTGCTGCCCTACAAAGGAAATGAAACTTCGACAATTCTCTACACCTCCTTTCAAGTCAAAACTAAGCAAAGAGTGTTGTAGTCAACATTGTTATAGTCTAGTTTGCTTTCCAACGATAGAAGAGGAACCACAACAGCTCCTCTCCAATTGCCAAAAACTAGGAATCTTAGCCTGAAATCAAGACACTTCATATCATCGCTTAGTGTTTGCAATGGACACCTGGACAAGGTCCTTCTGGTTTGCAATAGCTCCTCTTTAATTACCCGTGATGTACCTGGCCGAAGTCATACGGTGTGATCAAATTTCTTGATTGTCTCTTGTGTTTTATAATGTTCCGATTAACATACCATTCTGGGTGCTAAGAATTGGAAGCCGCCAGACAAATCGTTCCAGTATTTAGTCACATGTCTGGCCTTCAACAAAACATGGTTTAAAAGCATGTACTTAGTAATTTTCCAAATTGCTTGGGTCGCAACTGGGAATAAATGTAACATCAACTAAGCGACACCTGGATGCTTCATTATGGCTACACAAATGTTGCAAGTTGCTCCCCCGATCACTGTGAATTCATTGAGTTTACAGATAGAAAAAATTCTCGTTTTCTGGTAGAGGCAGTTTATGGTGTGATTTGATGTTAGCACTACCTTTGATGAAAATTCGGTGATTTATTTGACATAACATTGAGATGACTTGCGGAAAAGATGAACCATCATTGGATGAACTTTTCTTGGTTCTATGAGTATTAGTTTGTATGGGGGGGGGAGGGTAACTTTGTTTCTGCCCTCAGGCTATCTTAGGGCTTGGCTTAAATTGGCAAGTGATTTTTGGGCTTAGAAACATCTAATATTATTCAATATATTAAAAGCCAGCATCAATATGTGTAAAATGTAAACGTATTCAGATTCTGCTAGTATCAACCTGGGATGGACGAGAACAGTTATTAGAAGTAAATTGTGTCATTTGGGAACACCTAGGGCAAATGGTTACGAAAAGGAGGACAATGTTTCAGAAAATGGTCGCAAAGGCCGACCATCGATGGCCGATCGCCACTGTCGAAGGCCAATCATTTTAGGGTAGCCATCAGTGATATGATAAATAATGGTACTGGTTACAATGAAAGTAATCACAATCATGATGAAAGTATTGCCATAGCTTTATTTCCGTCTATTTATTCACTAACGGTATATGATACTCATACTTCTAGAATAGTGACGTCTGTCGACCTAGTTGATTATATCAGTTAGAGAGTTGGCAAGGTGGTTGGAGCATCTTATTCATAATACAAAGGCAACCCATTTAGAGAATACATCTAACACTCTAGCAATTCGGGTCACCCAGCTTAACATTCTCATAGGATTAATTTCTAGACGTCATCTAGTGTATTTGTTTATGTGCCATGTATTCAGAGTACACTTGAGGCGTGAATCACTAATGCTACGAAATGGCCAGACTTAAGTGAAAATTCATCGTTCCTCTTTGAAAAGCATACTGTACAACTTGTATATCTTAACTGACATTGCCTCATGCAACTGGAACGAAATGGTGAACACTCGTATTGTTGAAAGTGGCGGTGTTAAAAGAGTGACAATTGACTGTCTTATTGTGTGGAAAAATTGTATTTCCCACCAAGTCGTAAGCAGATCAACCAGCTTACTAACTGGTAGAAATTTGTTTGCAAAATATAAACAATGCCTTTAAGAAATGGGTGTTCTGTGAATGCCACGTTCCTGACTGAAGTAGTGAAAGGGTGGTATACGCCCTTATTCGCCCTTGAACTACCTTAGAAAAATTCCAATCTGTTTTAAAGCGATTTGGAAAGAAGTTCATACTCTTCTTAAGCTATCAAAGCAACATCTTAATTTGTTTGATTTTCCTTCTATCTTTGCGTGGGTTATACAAAGCATAGACACCTAAAGGCATCAAACCTTTGTGTAGGGTTTGCTGTCGCGCGTGGGATTCATTAATTACTTAAAGCCGTCGTGCCTTTTAAGGAAAAACGGAGTCTCTACTGGTTTCAAATGTACATCGATTGTATTGACGGCTCCCCACCCTACAATTTACAGCCTTAGTGATTATCAGAAGTAAATAGGGCATCCAAATTGTTGTCAACCTATCGCGTAGTAGATCTAAGAAAATGGCATTGGAATAATGCTATACTGCCTTGGAATTCAATTCAAATACTTGTGAACAGATTGATGGGAGCAAATAAACATAAACAAATAAAGATTATTTACGGAGCCAGGTTAACGGCGAGGCGTTTATGCAGTATACAATGCTTCCAATTATTTTCCGTAGCCTCGTTATCATGGAGTTAAGGAGTGACAAATGTAATTATACGTATTAACTGCGTTGATGCAGCATATACCGTAAGACGTGCTGGAAACATCTTGCCCACCAATGAATCGGGGAGGAAATTTTACTATCATTTTTTCCATTTGATCCGTTTTAACACTTAATAATTAATATCTGCTTACTTTCTCCATTTTCGTAACTTGGTGATAGTTAACTTCGGAATATTAGGCGATGTTATTCTTCACTTTGAACCAAATGTATTCTGGATACTACTTAGTTGTGAAGGAATGCAATTATTATGTTTTTGTATTGAAGTAAATGCATTCAATTTTATAGCCTCTCCTTTTCCAACAGATAAAAACGTTGCATCAGAGATTTTAAAACACAGAATCGTTTCATAATCTCTGGTTGCATTCATTAGATTTGTAATCATTTAGAGATGGCATCAGTGATAGAACATTTAGAATGGGAATACCCGTGGAACCGGGGTGAATCGAACCCACCGTAGTTGCAACTGCGTCACTCTGCAATGAAGCTACGGTTCCTTATGAAGGAGAGAGTGAATTTGTAATTTCTCTTGTTTTGGATTACGTCACTCAATATTTTAACGAAATATTCTGTACTGTCCTATCTTATTGTAGATACGGGAAAGACGAAGCAACGTGAGGTGAATGTCACGAGACTTTCTAAGACTACACCGGTGATGGTACCTTAGAGGATAGAAAAAACCTGTCGAAAGGACAAAGCAGGCATGTCCCGGATTGCATGGGCGTTGGCTGTTTGGGTACAACCGCCGTCCGAAACGTCCAGTGACGAATATCTGAATAACGCGGATCTCGTAGTAAATCCTGGAGCTACTGATGCTTTCAAGTGTACTTTTCAACATTGCCAGCATAATCAAAGTGGCCAGTTTGATATTTGTAAAAACAATCCACAATCCAAAGTCTGTAGAAAACCGAAGTCCCAAGTAGAAGGCCTGTAGAAATGAATTCTCTTACTACAACTTTTGCAGATATCACCCTAGAAGGTCTCGACCCTGGGTTTCCCAAATTTCATTTACGGACAACAGTCCTTTCTATTGATGTAAGAACTTCACAAGGATGAGGAAGTTCCAAGAAAACAAACTTAGTTCCAACTAGTAAATATTTTTGTGCCAACCGTAATTATCAATTTTAAGGTATTTAAAGAATGGTGGCTAGGAAGAGTATACCTCCCCCACCCCCACCCCCCTGAGTGGTCATTTTGGATACTCTAAGTTACGGGTGATGGCCCATTTAGATCCTAATATGCTTAGGTTATTACTGGAGCTTACTGGACGTATTTACGAGTTAGAAAAAGTTGACTGCTTGTCATATTTTATGGATACTGCTGCATTTCCGCCAATAGAG
Source organism: Carybdea cf. marsupialis auct. non (Linnaeus, 1758) (assembly GCA_010016065.2). Classification (NCBI taxonomy): domain Eukaryota; kingdom Metazoa; phylum Cnidaria; class Cubozoa; order Carybdeida; family Carybdeidae; genus Carybdea; species Carybdea cf. marsupialis auct. non (Linnaeus, 1758). The sequence goes on from JAAAKL020014720.1 coordinate 8,262, forward strand.
TATGTTGTTGCACATTTTGATTGTATCTTTCCAATTCAGTTCTTTGATTAGGAACTTCTGCCATAGGTGGAATTATTTATTGTAAGCAATAAGCGCACTTTTGGTTGGTTCTACCTCATTGGGTAGCTTTTTAGGGCAAGCGTAGTGATAGCTATCTCTCGTGTTTTTTGCAGTGTACGGTTTGCAGTGACCTTTTTTTTTGAAAGAGAATTGCATTTAGTATCGGCAAAGAAGTACTGCATCCTGGAAACAGTACGTTTTATGTACTCGCTCATAACCTTGCTTCCATTTTGTGTATAACCGCCCGAGTCTGTGCAGAGATGGAAATCTCTGCCTCCTTAGCCGACCCGTCCACATTCAACAGCATGTGCTTTGTTTTGAGAATTGTAGAAGGAGGTTACTCATAAACGCCTGAATTGTAACCCCAGCGTCCAACCCCCTCACCTACCTACAGTTAGAGTACCAGTTAATTGTATACAGTGGACATTGTTAGATAGGGTCGGTGCCTGTATTAGGGAGGGGTGCTACTAAACTGAAACTGGAAATGATTTGCCTTTTCCTGATGTGTATACACTTGCAGTGGTGCCTGGAAGTCTAATTGACGTGTTAAATATCATAACATGAGGAAATTATATCTCGGCTTACCTCAAGGATGCCTTTTTTACTACTAAAATCAAAGGAAATCAAAATAATCAACTTTGGAAATCAGAGGGGCATAGAAGATATAGAAAATGTTGGTCTCGAATATGGCCGTTAACTGCATTATAAAGGTTTAGAACATAGATTCAGATAACAGCCTTAAGGAGGGACCATGCCAAGCTCAGTGATCTTTGGGGCACGCTTATGTTTTTCTGAGGCCTGACACCCTAGCTATGGCTCTGTTTCCTGACGCAACTTGATATTGTAACGAAACGTAAGTAATTGAGAGATTGTATACGTTTTTGTTGAGGAAGAGCATAGAACTGTCTTGGACTGGGACGTAGATTTTCTTGTGGGAATCAGCCAACACATCAGAAGGTCCAGTCGTAATTTTTATGGTCAATCATCGTTTGCTGGCATCAGGAAGATTTACAGGTGACGCGTGCAAAATGATTATATTTTCTCTGAATGATTCCTCTGAATAAGGCCCCTTTCCCCTCTCATATCCCAGTTGTTGCAGCCATCCCTTTTATTCTCTGCTCATGTCAAGTCATTTGTAGAACTTTCCTGTCATCTCACTGACGTTGCCCAATAAATGCGGAAACATTTCTCACATAGTGTGGGAAGGCCGCAGATCAAGGTTACGCTTTTACTGACTCGCCAGCGTTACCGATACTTCTGGTGGTGATAGGGTACCATCAGCAACTTTTTCTTGCGATGTGCAGCTGTGACTGTCTCTGCAAGGGAATCCGTTTGGGCCCCCGCTTAACAACGTGCAGTTCCTTGACATTGTTTATTTGTATATCATCCGTAAAACTTCCCTTCAATATTTATTGTCTTAGATGCTCGTAAATATTTGTATCTTTCACTTCTTACTGTTAGTTTCTTGCCAACTAAGCTATTCTTCTCTAGCACGCCTCATTTCTCCTCTTTATTCCTTAATCAATACTAAGTCGGGAGGTCTCTAACAAAGCCGTCTTTACTTCAAGACATGTTTCCTACAAGACTATCCTTTTGAGTAATAGTATACTACCTTACCGTGCAAAGATCTTCAATGATGTGATTCAAACCATCTTTTAAAACTGCGATCGCTTTTGACTCTCAATAAAACTCGTCAACTGGAACACAGTGCGCAGGCGTACATATTGTCGTATCTTATTGATCCTGATGTCTCTGTTGAAGATTTTCTACGAAATGGGCCCAAGTTTGCCACAGTGTTGAAGATAGTCTAACTGGCGTTGCCGACCAACAGACTGTTGTTTGCCTTTAGTTAACTAAGGCCGTTGATAGAAGGTTCTGATTACCAGATCTTATGTTGTATTATAAGATTAGAGCGCTAGCGTCTTTGCCATATTTGTTTCTACAATTCATTATAATCGTCCTATTTTTGTAGAATCTATTGGAACGAGAAATTGAAAGCAGATTTAAGGCAAGGAACATTTTTGTTGTTCTGCAACATAGGCTTGGAATGGATATCTAAATCCTCTGCAGAATGATTGAGCTTGTTTGTGAAGTGATAAGTGTTGGTTTTAGTTGGATTGAGCAAAGTTTGCACTAGGAACATATCCAAAGGGGATACATACACAAAGCCCCGCCAAATGCACAGAGGAAAACTGGATATCTTATTAACCGTTTCAATCACATGCACATCTCCAACCCTATGTTCCTGGGCCCGCGCATCCACCAGCTTACTTTTGCCCAGGTTTAAGCCTAATCAGGGAGACAAGATCATTGGCCTTCTGTTTGAAAAGCAGGCGTGTTACCGATAGTGCGTGGCTCTAATTGTCGGAAATATGAAGCAGGAATGTGATGCTCTCTTTATATAATCAAGTTTTTCTACGTGCTCGGTGTACTCACAAGCAAAATACAGAGCGCCTTGCTCCAGGCTATACCAAACCTCTCTACAATTTCCTGGTTATATCGTAAATAAGTACACTGGTTCGATAGCAGCCCTCGTTATTATTCTCCCTCATGGCGCCAGTGCTGAATCCGAGTTTCTTAAAATAGGATTTTCAATCGGGAAAGTGTAAGTGCTTCTGAAGTCGAAAAAGAATTTGCTTTGATGGCTAAGTTGTATGAGTGAAGATTGTCACTAAGTTTTACCTAGTAACGCACACTGAAAAATTCTTCCTGGTGGGGGGGGGGGGGGGGGCCCCCCAAAAATAAAACACCCAAGCCTTTTTTCCGAAAATTTTTGCGCCCTTCAGTCCAAAAAAAAGGGGCCCCCTTTAATTTTTATCACCCCGGGACACGGGGGCGCGG
>JAAAKL020014721.1:0-11810 GCA_010016065.2 Carybdea cf. marsupialis auct. non (Linnaeus, 1758)
AGCTTCTGTTGAGGCAAGGCGTGCTACGACGCTCAACGTCATTGCAAACAATAGAATCATAGGGAGGCAGTACGACTCAGGTACAAATATCTGCAGTGAAAAAAAGTTCCAAGGCGTGCTATCGATAAAGAGCACGCATTTGCTGAAAATAGAAATCGAATGACTCGACCCAGAGGGGGAAATATTCCATTGCAGTGGTTTGCAGCGGAGATAGTCTTTCACAGAAAAAAACCTCCTATAGATGTACCTGGCCTGATAAAGAAATTGTAGCAAAACCATTTTTGTAGCACACCTGGTCCAAAGTGATACCCTACGCCACTGCGTTCAATCTCTCGCGTTTGATCTGTATCAAAATTCTGTGAATTGTACTACTAGCTCTGATCTCAAACTTTCAACTTTACCCTACCTTTGACAATCTTCCGAACCATTGTTTTGAAACATATGCTTCATCGATGTTTTTCTTTTTGGGGACAATCACAGCATAATACAATCTTGTTTGAATGCACTGTCATACGTTTCCCATACTTCATACTTTCTTCTTTACCCTTCCAAAGGCAGGGTAGGGAAAACTCTTCTTCTCTTCACTTTAGCGGAGGTATCAGCTACAACTGAACCAAAGAAGTTAAATGTTCCTAAATTTTTTCATCAGGCGCACCATTAATGGAGAATCCTAACAGTAGTCAAGACCTTCCATTTTTTTTAGTTAGGCTTAAGGCCCAGATTCTTCATAACGTCCCAAGTTCCTCAGTTGACAGCTCATTTAGGCACATATTGGACAAATCAAGGTGCATGATATCCATGATAATCTGAATGAACTGTATTGAATCCAAATCTGAATATATATTGAATAATGGTGAAGAAATGGGGTACATCCCTATCTCACACCAACATCTGCGGAGATTGCTTTCAATAGGTATTAATACACCGTTTCGCATTACAAAACAGTCGATTTAATTTGATATCTATGCCCATGTTTTACATTTTTCCAGGCATGGACGTCCAACAAATGAATTATCTGGTTTTCTGTAATCATTAAGATCGCTTTCAAGCGGGTCGAAAATCAATGGTAGCATAGTTTTTGTATAGAATGAGAGGCATATACTTGGAAAACAGCGAGGTCTACACTCTTTATATTGAGGGTTATGTAATTTAACCTCCATGAAAAAAGGCTGTTGACGGCCATCCACTGGGTTGATAACCTTTAACTAGCATGGTAGCACCTTGTCTATAAACACTGACGTCTTCCTATGTTGACGAAAACGAAGCCACTTTCTCTACAGGTTTCAGACGTTTCTTCTCTCCAAGTGTCTCAGAGATGACCAGTGGGTCTACTTTAAGTCTTGACATTGCTTGCAGGAGGATTTGTTGTAATTAAGAGTTTGTTCATTGCTTTTGTAAATAGTATATATTAGAAATGTTGTGATGTGAGAACGAGTGACTAAGGAACTGTGAAAGAGATCACAAACGGTTCCTCCAATAGATAACAGAAAAGAAGACATTTGGTATATTGCAAGCGAGTTGCTCTACCCTGTGCTGCTAGCGACAGCATCATTACATTATCCATCAGATGGGCAGCATGAGTATCTCATAGTTTGGACAGCTTTAGCTTGCCTAATTTCACAATACAAGATAATGAAGTTATACAAACAGCATGTCGCTCGTTATAGGTCATCTTGTCGTAGTTTAATATTAAAAAAGATTTGTTCTTCTACTGCATATTTGCAAGTAATGCAAATTAAATCTTGAACAGATGATCGAGAAAAGTGAAAATGTCGCTACCGGGATTCTAACCCGGAACCTCAACTGGGATATGTTGTTTAACGAATGGCCCACTGATAACACAGTTCACTGTTTTCGAGACATCACATTAGCTTCCAGTCATCTATAAGTGGGCATAGACAACAAGATCTACGCCATTTGGAGACCAGCGTGGACCTCGGGTTCGAATCCCTAGGGTTACATTTACGCTTTTACCTAGAGTCTTTTCTAACTTAACATTTTCAGATCCTCGCTTCTCGATTACACAATATCGAATGTGCTACTACTGTTTGTAGATGTGCCTAACAAGCAATCGTTGTAAAATTTCTCCTTCATTAATACTAGAACTGAGGCCAGATGATAATTAACATTTGGTACTATGAATACACCCACATTGCATGCATTTCCATTTTTTACTTACGTTGATTCAAAAATTAAGTGATCTAAACAGAACGCCCCGAATATCTTAACATACGATCGAGACGATCCAATTAAAAAAAAGCAGACACGCTTTGCATATTGAATACAAGAAAATGAAGCAATCCTGGAACACTGGTAAGGCCAAAACATGAAACCGACGACGAGGACGTTCGCTAAGTTGAACTCAACTTTTCATAAGGACGATATCTACGAATACAATGACTTCATAGACTTCTATACGTCAGAAATTACTAATAACTGGAAACTTTAGATGAAATCTTACAAATTAAATCTACGAACGCACGAGCAAACTACGTAGGTAGAGCTCAAATTTGAATCTGAAACAAATGCAAAACCTGTTAAAATCAAATCAAATCGAGTCAGTTGCCAATGATTCTGAAATTAGGATGGTGTGTTATCCTCTTTGGGAGACTTTTCACTCAAAATAAGGAGCCCAAGATTTTTGATTGAGCAAGTAAACAGCTTTTTGTGGCCACAAGTTGATCTCGCACAGAACAACTGCTTGGCAGGAGCATAGTAAAGTCTCTGAATAATGGATTACTGCAAGCGTCATAGTCTCAGCCTTCCAAATTAACAATTATCAAATAAGAAGAAGCTAATCACCTATATCCTGTTCATGTTTATCAAAATCTAATAGCCTTTATTTGGGTTAAGATAAACAACCGTGTCGTATTTTCCTTTTATTGAAATCAGAGGTGCCATTTGCATGGTATTGAATAGAGGGCAACTGTCTGCTACGTGGGTGCGTAGCTCCCTTTAGAAATTATCTAGACCCTATCATTCAATGGAACCATCTAAGGAATGAAACCGAAGCCTCTCGACCTTAATACAGTAAGATATATTGGCTTATACTACCTTTGTTTATATAGTTGATTGTTGTCTTTCGATATACCCTGTTATTGTTTTATCGTATGTCTAAAGGAAACACTCCTTTGTCAGGGTGTCTCCTCCTGACAAATTATTTCAATACACGTATTTCATCTTGCTTCATTAAGCACTCCATAGGTGAAAAACATCATGGGCTGATCTTAGCCTACAAAGAAAATATTTAAAATGTCAAAGGAAATCTGCTTCTGAGACGTCGTAACCACATTTTCTTGAAATATGTATCCCATATGAGAATCATCATGAATTCCTATCCTAATAACATGTCGCCTATCCATTACTTTCGAAATGTTGTCCTTTGCCTCTTAGTGACATTTCATTATTTTGTACATTTTAAGTTATTTTAATGGACTGTACTAACTAGTTAGACCTATTTCATTAAATAATATTTAGTAGTGTTCATCCCCATCTTGAAGTTAGAGAAATGTAGACCTAAAAAATCAACCAACTCGTTTGTAAATCTGACCTGATCATTAGAAACACATCTACAGTCCTGCTGAAAGTTCACCTTATGTAAACCATCTGTAATACGTCACTGTGTGTTTCCAAAGGTTTAATTTGCTTGCTACCTTCTCTCCAAACATCTAATCTCAACTCTAAACATTGATATGCTGCTAGTTCTTATCGCAAGTGCTTCAACTTAAATATTCCATGGTCAACGGAAATTTTCTTGCATTATCATAAGTAGGTTTGTTTTTATTTAATTTTTACATCGATAATTTATCTGGCCCGCTCTGATCTACGCAGCATGCCTGATGTAAGCCCTAAACGCCCAAAATGAATTGAGAAAGGTCTTGTTTTACTTATATATACACACCCACTCACACAGAGATATATACTACTAAGTAAAAAGGAAAAGTGAATTACCGCAGCTGGGATCAAAGTCCTATCCTGTGAAGTTTATTAGGTCTGCAGTCTGATGAACGTCATTGGATCGGACTCGAAACCTACGGCATCTGCAGTCATTTACTTTCCCTCTTTATAACTGCTTGGTGGTACTAGGCTCTAGCCTGTTGTATCTAGCACTCCATTAAAGATGCCAAAAGTGCTATATATACACACATGTCCTTGCCAACACCATAAGCACTCATGTTTATTGACTGCCTAGGAATTCCATGATTGCTAGTGTCTGCGACTAAGTACTGATACATGGAAATGCCACTGACGAAGCGTGAGGAGAAATAGGGAAAATTAAGTTGCTGGTGGTGGTGACAATTCAAGGACATATTCCTGGATTGTTAATTCAACTATTGCACTATTTAGTACAGCAGTTAAGTCAGCCCTTGTGGTACGGGGAGATCCTAGGTTCGATTCCCACCAGTACCATATGCCTTCATGTTCATTGACAGTCTATGCATTCCATGTTTGCTAGTGATTGTACTTGATTACTGATACATTTATGCACATCAACACGCATATACGGACACACACAACCCTTTCTTAGCAGTAAAGGTAGTGTCCTAGAGAGTTAAATTAAAAATGCTTTAAATGGTTCTTTTTTAGAGGACATGCTTCTTCAGTTCTATTGGAGAATCATTTAAGGTCGCATAGATGAGGCAGATGGTAGTCTATGGTGCGCTACACGCAAATACGTCCTTACTTAGTTGTTAAGTACGTAATCTGAAATAAACAATTATATTACAAATCTATCTTTATTGTACGCTCTCACCTCTACTGGTGCATATCAAAATACATTCAAGATTGTCGCATGCAATCCTTGGAGCTTACTGTCAGTGATGAGTGTAAAGCTCTTCACAGTTTGCAACTGGGCTCTTTACTCAGTCAGAATAACTCTTTACTGTAACAGCAAGAAGAGAACTCTCACTTAAGGCATGAGATGGGATGAGACTGTCCGTGTTTGGTACAGTCATACACAGGCCTCGCAAAAGATCCTATCTCTTAACTGACTGCTTTGCAGAGACAGAGTTATTCATATAAGTCTACTACTGTATCTTATATTTAAAAATAGCTTTTTCTTCTCCAGTTGTATTTTAGTGAAAGCTTGAAACTATTCCGGTCAAGAGGTCCATTTTCACTGGCACAATGATGCCTGTACTTTGCGTGATAAATGTTTCTCGTGATAGCAATAGAGCGAATACGTAAAGAACTTGGGTCAGAATGAACGGGATTCAAACAGATCAGACCACCACCCATACGTGCCTCTTAACGAAACGAAGCTGCTCAGGCACAGCCTGCACTAGAATTGAAATTGACAAATCCTATACAAGTTGGGTTTCGCGTTGTGTTTCAAAATGCCTCTCTTTTCTCACACAAAGGCATCCACATTAGTTTTATAATTGGAGGTTATATGTATTTTAATTCTATTGCTACAATTTTTTTATAAATAGCCTTTTCATAATGTCATTACCGTTTCCATTCTATAAATTTGTTTTTCTCGATTACTCTACATCATAATAACGTAGATGTACAAAAGAAACTTTTTGAGGCATTTCAATTTGCCATGGATTTTCGTATGACCACAAAATTTATTCCATTCTTAACCTGAATGTTCTAGTAATTAAATCATATGCATAGAGCATGTGATGTATAGAAAAAGCAATCTCCCTGTCCTGCCCGGTACTGATTCTTGGCTAAGTACTCGTCTCCTTCCGTCCCAGTTACAACAGCACTTTCATCTAGATACATAGGGGAGGGGGGGGGGGGATGCATATCAAAACACCTCCAGTGGTAATGATTCGTACATATTCATAGTCATTCAAGTTATTCGATTATTTAAGTCAAAATCTTCTCGTCTAATCCTTACAACAAATACCTATGGTAGTTCATGACGTGAAGGTGTCAAAGTTCTATCCAACATGAGCTTGATCAGTTAAAATGCTTACAGTTGGCTTGCTATACAGTGGATTTGAAATGTCATCCGCTTACGAAAGCTCTTCCATGAAAAGAAATCCAGTATAAGATAATGGTAGCTTGTCAACATTTCATTTAGTGATTATCTACATACATATTAGACAAAAAAGTTTATCTCAACTTTCTTTCGTAATTAAAAACATAGAGTTTCTTTCTGTAATGACCCTATTTGTGTCATAGAGGAGTTAGCCAAAACCGGAATCTCCATTATAGTATTCGATCCTATGATGAAATCTGGTCTATGGTATTGTTCAGGCCACGTTTTCTCTTCTACTAACACACTCCTCCATGATAGCAAGCGATCAAAGTTCGCTGACTTGGTACTTTTCAAGATCTTTCAGTTAAAGATTTATTGGAATAGTCATCATTTTCTGCTCGTGCATCGTAAATCGGGGAGGAGGCGGTAAGTTAGGGATCTTTGCTTAAGTATCTATAATTGTAATCTCCATTCATCCTGCTTCCCTTCACGTCACCAATACTAACTGATTCCTTGAACATCGTAAACCATGTCTACTGTGATTTTGTATACCCGTTGCGTCATCGTGTTGTCCCTTATGAAATGCAGAGGAAGAAGAGAGAAACTCGTAAAAAAGATTTACTGAAACTGTGCGAGTTTGTTTTATATGCGTCACTCTATAATCACATGTAATGCATGTAATACTAAAAATCAACTCGTTTACCCTTGAACAAATTATTTGTGGTGCAAAACCAAACGTTGGATTGTGTGTGTTTGAAGTGTCTAAATTTCCGTAGTGCTGTATTTTTTGTGCACCCACAAAGAAATTCGACCCTCTCTTGTTCCCATAAATAATCTTTGTCATAATGCCTCAACCGCTCACTGTCATCATTACGAGATGATATCTTTAAACTTCCTCTTTCCTTTTTGACCTGATAGGTATTAATACTGTTTTTAGGTGTGTAAGGACACAATCCCTAGTATACCTACCCTGCTCAGTACGCGAGTGACATGCTTTCCGTCCCTCATGTTGCTGAAAATCCGCCTACCTTGTAAAACACTGTAGACGTAACACCTGCTCCTTTGTTTTGATGAATCCATCCTCCAAGGCGGCAACGTGGAAAGAAGGACGCTCTATTACTAGTGCCTAGAAGAATCCTTTAGGTATATTTCGGCACATATGTCGGCACATGTACTGTTTTTAAAGCAGATGCTGATCAATTCCTGAATCAGCTTATGAGCTATTGACCGACAGTTTTACTTAAACGACTCGATAAAGTTCTCGATAATGAACTGCTTGTACTGTAACATGTTCCGCTGGTAGGCCTACATTTTCAGCAATCCTGTCCTGAAACCATGCAAAGCAAGATCAACCATTTTCCTTGCAAAACAGCATGTGGGATTGTAAATGAGTTGTATAGCAGGTATGATTTCAAGAAACTTGGGCGAGCAGGCAACAAAGTTTTGGCTCTAATTAACAGCACGCAATTTCACAGTTGGAAAGTACTTTTTCATGACATATCCCACCACATTCGTAAGAACGTATCACTGTACTGCATCAAGCATCTCTTGGTTTAGAGGATGAAGGGAAGATTATTCATTCATAACCTATATTAGAAATACGTAATGGTTTAAAAAATAATATTTGCAACGCGCAATCTCTGCACCCTTCCATTCTCTATGTTGTTTGAAGAAACGTCCCCAAAGCATCAGACATAGAGCAACAATTTATTGCACTAGAGTGAAGCCTCGTACCTTCGTAATACCATTTTCTTTCTAAATGTTAGTAGATTCTTCTTGTCTTCATGACTCACAAATCAAAATATGGGATCTATCTTCATGTAGCAAACAAAAATACGAAATATGTCGCAACGTAAGCCTAGAAAATGTCTTAATCATGGTTAGAAATTTGAAAGTTCCCCAGAAATTTCCTTAACAGGGCCACCATAAGTGATACTAGAGGAGGTAGTGATCTTTTTTATTGAATCTAAAGGGTTTTCTTCTCTGAATGAACGAGGAAAGACTCGATGGATTCTATTGTAATCATATATATACCGCGACAAAAAAAGTTCTTAAAATACCAGACGCTAATAGTGCGGTTGAATTCTCTTTACCATTGATGAGGCCCGTACGTGAAGCATTGGCACCACTGCAGTCTTTGATTTAAACTGCAGCTTCGGATTTATGGTAACTGTACAGTATTATCTAACTTGGCTGTCAAAACATTTATGAGAAGAAAGATGGCTTAAAGTACCTAACATTTACTGATATCTATAAGCACAAATTTGTTCTCTTTCTTATGAGCTCCCATTCGTTTTACACACTCATTTTCGGATACGCAGAGTGTCAACCTATTGCTGCAATAATGTAAAAGGGTTCTTACTTGACTTCCTTCACGATTCAATAAATTCTCCAAAGCTGTTTGATTCCTCTTATCATCTTGGAATAGGGAAAGAGCTTTTTCGATCAAAACTCGTCAGGACAGTGATACTTAATAAAATGCAAATTGGCAAGGGTTTATAGTATAGTATGACAAGTATAGTATAGCAAGTACAGTATAGTATAGCAAGTACAGTATAGTATGTCAAGTATAGTAGAAAGAAAGTAACATCAAAACATTGAGGAACACTAACAACTGAATAGCTCATTTATAAGTGCAAAATAGGCGACATAGAATAGAGAATAGAAATGATATGAAAACTACCGTGTTAATAAATGCATACTGAATAAACATGATAGACTAAACAATACACAAAGTTCACAATTGATGCACAGTAATGCATTTATTTAAATGATGAAAAGTTAAAAGCAAAACCTTTTTGGCATTGGAGTGACGGCTTTAGCGAGGCAATGAAGACAGCCTTAAAATAACGAAGAGGAAGCTCCGTCCTAGCTCTTTGTAAGATAGAAAATCTACCGTCGTTGCACGAATCGGGGCAATTCCTCTTCGGCAACAAATGCAGCGCAATGCCTCTTCGGCAACAAATGCAGCGCAATGCCTCTTCGGCAACAAATGCAGCGCAATGCCTCTTCGGCAACAAATGCAGTGCAATTGCTAATTCAAACTTCTCAGGTCCGTAAGAGGTTACTTGACAATTACGGAGCGACTGTTGACCGATTGTCTCTTTTCTCCAAATTTGGGAGGGTTTGCGTAAACCTTTAAGAAAAGTTTGTAAGTAGCTACAGATTTCAAATGTAAAACAAAGATCTATTTCATAATTGTCGACATCTGCTTGCCTTTCCATTCTAGTGCTGCAGTTAGCAAAATATGACAAATATTAAGCTTTTCAATACAAATTATAAACATAATAACTTAGCTTTATAAGCTATAATATTACACTTCAGCATAGATAGATAGGTCGCAAATTGGGAGGTTACTGGGGTAGGACATTATAATTTCCAGCATATCATTTGGTATCCCCTCTTCTCTTTATATAACTTTGCAACGGCCTTTGGACAGGTTACTTGAGCAAGACTCGCTTCTCTTCTCCACGCCTTTTGATTGTTTTAAAACAGAACACTTGGCAGAGTGGTCATTTCTTCTATGGTCATATCTCTTGGCACATGGAGTCTAGTATCAAATTATGCGTTTTGTAGAACTGAATAGGGCCTACTGATGTCTACCTGTGGGTGATTAGGAGCTAATGTGGCGATTGGAGAAACTAATAAATGTTATCAATGAGGTCTCATTTGGCAGAAAAGCATACTGCGATGGCGTGGCTCCAAGACAATCTCTCATCGAACCTCTAGATAAGCATCGTGGCATCCCCAAGGGAGACATAAGTTCCCAGGCGGACAGAAGTCATTGAGATTGGCTAGCTTCCAAGCTCACATTCCAGTGGTGACGTATTAAACAATCATTAACTTATCATTTAATGCCCGCTTTTTGTCATCTCATTTAGAAACAGAATGGCGCTTTTATTTCTTGGGCAATATATTTATTCTGAGGGAAACCTCCACCATTTTACTTTACGAAAAACTTCACAAAGAACGCAAAATCATAAGTTAAAAAATATTTTCTGACGAAGACCTAACCAATTCTATGAGTCAAAGGCAATGCATAAGGTAAACCATATTTTGCAAAATGATCCTTATGGCTGGTACTTGAGAAGACGCGCCTGAAATACAATTGTAAAGCATTTGCACTCAAACCTTAACATTTGCATGATTTGCCATGGTAGCATATAGTACTAATTTCCTGTAATTTCCTCCACATTCGAACACTGAGATTTCTCGAAAACAAGCAGTTGACGGGATAATTAATAATTTCACTTAAGTGAATAGGACATCTCGCCAGTACCTCTGCCCCATTGTTTTATACTGGGAAAGTAATTAGCTATAGTCAAGGTTTCACACTCAGATTCACAACTCGTCTTCTCCTCGAAGACTACCCTTCGATATTTGCTGCTCTATTTTCATCCTGTCTGGATGCCCTACGTGACCTTCATTTCCACAGACTTCTCTGGATCCAGTGTAGGTGGCCCAGTCAAAGTAGCGTAAACAACAACAGAGCACATAGTCAGTTTATTTTTCTGTGAATACACCTTTTAAGACTGAATGACAGTTCATGATTGATGGTGACTAGCCTGCTTTAAAAAGGAGCTATCATGTGTCTCTATTAATAGGAAGTCTATAATCATCAAGCGATCAGATTTCATTATATTTATTTCGAGATATTTAGTAAAAAAATCAAAGATCAGAAGTAATGTTGATTGACCTCAGGTCAAACATTGCAAGATGATTGTCAATTTTTATGATATACTCTCATATTTTGTTATCAAATCCTCTACAAATACAACATAATCATAGATTCTTGTTGCTTTAATTCTATTGTCGATAACCTTCTTTCAATGGACGTAACTTCAATACTTGTCACAGTCAGGCCCATAACCAGGGCAAATTAAGCAGGGGGCAAGACTTTTTACAGGGGGTCAATGATAAAGTAATGTAAAACTTGCAATGTGGTACTCTGTGTGCTAAGTCATAAATGTTGTAAAGGACATCACTCAACGTAGTACCATTTGGCAGTGGAATCATACTGAAGTGGACAAACCAGTAAACCAATGTTTATCGAAATTTGATATGCCTCTGATATCATATCTCAATGACATTAAATGACATTAGTCAAACTTCACCATGAAGGTGGAGACATCAAAAGGAAAGAAAATTAAATCTGATATGACATCACATTTTACTTAATTACGTAATCGTAGCGGAATTACACCAGTTTAAAATCATATGTCAACAAATGATAATAATATATTTTTGAGAGTTTTGAAACAAACAAGTCAAAACTTCCAGCAAAGCTTTTTCAAGACACTTGAGTCCATCATGTACCAACAAATGCATGTAGTGTTTTGCCATTTACTAACCCTATCTCATATTTGATGCAATATGTATACTACTTTGATATCTCCTAAATCGTTAAGATAGATTTACGTAACTGAGATAGCATAAGGCTTTTCATGACAATAAAGATAAAGTATCATTCACATTCGTAATGCGTGAAACGAATTCTGCTCATGTTCGACTAGAATCCTGGGGAAAACAAATGGGTTTTATAGTTTCATTATGGGTTATGATAAACAACTGTGTATTGGTAGGAAGGTTATTTAGTAGATCATGATGCGCTTCAGTAGAAATTATAGTTCTAAGGATGGGAAGGCGCTTTACAATAATAGCAATATCGAATCCTGAAACAACATAAAAGAGGTACAACCTCCATTCAATAACTTTTGTAAGTGCCATATATAAAAAGCTGCATAGTGATAAATTTCGCCGAGTCGCGCGGAGTTCAGGATCATATAAAGGTATAATTGGATCATACTCAATAAACGTAGATGTATTTTACTTTAACATCATCAGACCCAACCGACCTCCTTACAGCGATGCAAACGAC
>JAAAKL020014722.1:0-11810 GCA_010016065.2 Carybdea cf. marsupialis auct. non (Linnaeus, 1758)
AAATACATCGATGCCTACTCATCTAAATACAGTCGATTGACGATAAACGACACGTCTTCCGAGTTCCTCTTTACGATGGAGGAATCCCCTCTAAAATGCACGCACCCAAGGGGAAATCCCAACACTTAGACCGTTTTGAACAAGCTGTTTTGTTTTGCTGCTTCTTAATTTTTCCTTCAGTTTTTCACCTACAGCATTGTTTATGAACTTATCGAATTCCTTTTACAAGTATTTTAAGCTTGGACTCGCACGGCAGTATTAAATTTGAAGAAGGAACGCAATAAAGGTTCTTGGTGGAAATGCGAGGGTATTCTGTATTTTTTGTGATTGGTATCGATGGCAAAGATAACACTTTAGTATGCGGTTTTGGATAATTTATTTACGTTTGTGGAAGGCGTTAGAATTTTTTACCTGGAATTATATGAGATTTGAATGTTCTTTTTAGCACTTTTTAATATGAAGATAGAAGATTCCAGATTATGATCAGTGAATCAGTCGCTAACATGTAATCCCCTTGACAATTGTGTAGGGAGGGAAGGTTTCGCTAGATCCACTTTCAAGATAGCTTTGTCATCCGCATCACCAATCCACTCATATACCTCTTCTTGTAATAACCTAGCTAAAACTCTGAAAGGGAAGTCGTTCAGACATCGATCATTCGCAGAGACTGTTGATGCCGAGACATAGTAGGTAGTTTGGAGATGGTTCTAGTTGTAGTGAAAGCATAAGGATTGTTGGACGATATGAGAGGCGTGAGACCATGCAGGTCTGATTTCATGATCAATAGGAAGCTGCACGTCTGGATCTCTAAATAGGTCAAGTTTGATGTCAGTTAAGACTAGTACAACTTGCCATGCGAGCCAAGAACTAGTACAGCTGGCGACAGAGCCCAAGCTATAGTGCTTAAGGAAAGTAAGACAACGAGTTTTGAAGATTTCGGCGAGAAGATGAAAAGTAGTTTTCAGATGGACATGCTATGGTTCTAAAAGAATTTTGAAAAGACTGAAAGAATTTTAAACAGCTTGAGATTGGAAATAGTCTTCATTGGTGATGCCAGACTGACGTAACGGAATTTGAAGGATTGCTTTCTGGGTTATCATTGTTTACAGAAATCTTTTCTATATTTGGGGAGGCCACGCCAACAAACAAACTCATAGAAAATCTGCTACTGACATCAATCGCATTGCTGACCGGAGCGGAATCCAAATTGAGGTTTTGAACTTTGTCTCCCTTTGCGATTTTCCAAATTGAAAAGATGCATTTTCAATGGGATTTTTAAGATGTATTTAGTTCCAAATAGCATTGACTTACGGATTTATTATATTAAGCGTTTTTTTTCGCCAGACACTGGTCGCAGCAGTTGTTTGAGGTCAATATAGAGAACTTTCGATACGAAATATAGGAAACAAGATGATTGGAAGACGTTGTAGCATATAATACCTAAAATTGTTACACGTTTTATGACTATACAGTATAAGATGCAAATGAATGCAGCTTAGCTAAAAAAACACAAGATTTTTTGCAAGGCCTTGTTGTAAAAATAAAAAGTGACTCAGCAATCGCTTTGTGTTGACAATTGTCAATAGAATTTCTTTAGGGTACTTGCAAAAGCGTGGTCTTCATTTCATCTTACCGCTCTGCAAGCTGAATTTAAGAAAAGAACAGAAGGCTTTCCCTCTTTATAAGGAAATAAATATCGAATTATGCCAATTTTTCTACTTGTTTTTAGTCACATCTGGAGCAGCTTGTTGTTCAAGCTAAAAACAGTTTTAAAGTTCTTAACTTGTTGATACTATTTTAATTGGTGGGGAGAAGAAATAGTAGAGTTTCAAAGGTTCTGAATAATAGATTTCTTTATTACAGTTCTATGGATAAAATGTTGCTGGTGCGATAGTGAATAGCCAATTTATACAAGTGTGTCGGTTTTGAGCATACAATAAACTGCTTTATGATGAAACAGGGTCGTAAAAAACTATCTATTTTACTGTTTGGGAGATAAACAAGATTCAGTCTTAACCGAAAGTATCTTAAAATATATACTATGATGTGCAACAGTTGATTACTGGTCGTAAACATTAGTTTTTCAGTTACATGAACCTGTTCAAACTTTACTTTCAACTTCCAAGGACAGTTGGGTAAGTTTGGATTAGAAGGCTAGTAGGCTAGTGGCCTCTCGGCTATATAAATGCGGATAATTGCCAATATGTATTCACTTCTGAAAATGAATCGCATAAAAATTGGCAGAATCATTTATTCATATATAAGCTACAGAAAAGCTAGTTTATGGAATTGAAGATGATGACGTCGTGACACAGCCGAAAGTCAACTCGTAACCAGCAAAACCAATTATTTGTTAATGAAGTTACGGGCTCTTTTCGCGTTACGCATGGCATTCATTCAGATTTAGCGATTTTCAAAGTGATATTAAAATATCTAAATGTTTCTTTTCTCATCAACGACATCCTGGCATTTGGAGGTTTTAGGTTCGTTTTTATATCGCAACTTATCTTGTACAACAAGTTGAAGTTTCGGGAGAAAACTCGCTCGCGAGGTCAATGGAAGACGTTAGATATAATTTGATCTAAGAAAAACAAACACGATCTAATACTGCCAATTTTTCGACTGTGAAATAATTCTACAACCTATTCTAAAACTATAAAAAGACAGTGACGAACCTAACAGCTGAATGAAGCACGGCTCCGTTTCAGCGGGAGAGTTCCTCCCTGTCAGAGCAGTATTTTCATTGCTTTTATCAAAAAAATATAATCCCACGCATCTTCTACAGCTATTAATTTCCTTACGTCTCTCTGTGTCGGTGAGATTAGAACACTTGTAATGCGTCATGCTCCGATAGTACTACCCACTTACTCATAAAATACAGCATAAAACTGCTAATATGATCTGAAGCTTGTAGTTTTGTACACTGCATACGAGTCAAATCCTGCGTAGTTTCCCTTTGGTCTACAATGAAATTTGTCGGCATGTCATTCGACCGTATGTCAAGAAACAAACATAGAATGAGTGGGTTCGAACACGATGGTTAATACAAACA
This sequence comes from Carybdea cf. marsupialis auct. non (Linnaeus, 1758), assembly GCA_010016065.2. Taxonomy (NCBI): domain Eukaryota; kingdom Metazoa; phylum Cnidaria; class Cubozoa; order Carybdeida; family Carybdeidae; genus Carybdea; species Carybdea cf. marsupialis auct. non (Linnaeus, 1758). Next base: position 3,053 of record JAAAKL020014722.1, read on the forward strand.
CGTAGGAAATAAACTATTTTATCTGCTATTTATAGTATTACATGGTGACTTATGTTTACTTTGTACACTGTGGGGATTTATCTGTCAAACTTTTCTTGAGAAATCAAAATACAAGATGCGGGTGTTCCGATCCTCTTTGATGATACGTAAGTCACGTATTTTCGGTAGTCTTTGTGATATCTACAACCGACAGTAAAATGATAGTCATCGATTTAATTCCGAAAGTGAAAATCAATATATAAAAAGGATTTTTCTCTCGTACAATTTGATGGAAAGCAGGCTTAAACGACCTTGAGCTCATGAATACTATTAATTCTTCGTATTCTTCATCTCCTTCTTTATGTCATATATTTCGCAAACTGTTTACTAAATATCAGGCTGCTTGTAATTGCATCTTGGAAATTACGTTCTCACAATTAGTGCAAAAGAGCATTCTCTACCTTCCTCAGGCAAGGAGCCAAGCAGGGGCACAGGTGCATGGGAAGCCTTGCCTTCCAGATGAAATAGGTTTACCCCTTACTACTCATAGATAAATGTCCAGACGCAGATTTAAAATTGTATTCTTAGTTTTGTTCTGAGCAATGTATATTTTTAATTTAGTTATGGGGAATTTTTATGAGTAAGCCTTAACTCGTACCATTATATACCACTGAAACTTTGTGGTATCGAGATGTTTATGTGTTGTTGCCGGTATGCATGTATCACTTGTAATGTGATGTGAAGGCTATTGTGACGATCAGCATGGTATTGTACATTAATACTAAATCATCTCATTTCTATGGGCTCATTGCAATGGTTTTATGGGACGTCTTCAATTAAGATCGTTATAAGTACTTCCCCGCTATTTTCCGTTGGTTTCTGTCGTGTTCCGCTATTTTCCCGCAAATTACAATCAGCCATTTCTATGGTTTTTTTGTTGCTCGATTACCAGTTTCATCATTTTAAAGTGTGGTGTTAAAACAAAATTATGACATTGATTAAAAAATCTTAAGCAAGAAGCGTTATAACAGTAATTTGTTCATCTGATATTGATAAGAAATGATTGTGAATGGCGTCAATGAAGGGGAGAGGGATTCTCGAAAAGAGGAAGTAATGGGGTTCATTTTTATAAAGTGGTACGGTTGTCACATGCACAGAAATGTAGAGAACCATCCCTTTAGACTACTGCTGAACGCAAGATTTAATTCTATTCGATCTTCTGCATTGACATCTGAGATCTATGACACTAGTTATCAATTTCACATTAGTAGCGGCTATTGGAGAATACTATTTTCTAGCGAAGTACATAAGGCATAAGATTTTTATCAATGCTGATTGTGATAAGCTTGAAGGTTGAATTATCCTTGAAAGAATAACAGCAGTACAGGGGGAAGGAGTCTATGAATTTAGTACTAGGTTTGGAGTGATAATACAATAACTATTCCACAGTACTAGATAAGTCTTCTTTGGTAGTGAATTTTGTTCTTTGAAGTGCTGAGGAACAATCTAGAATTTGTATAAATTGTCATGTGGAATGTCATGTGGCAAATAATTAGTGTTGATTACTAAGTACGTGTGCAATATTTTGCAATAATAGTATCAACAGGGCATGAATCCAGAAAACCGTCTCTATTTGTGGACCAGGGTTGATTGCTGCTCAAAATTTACAGTTAAAGCGATGGATTTTGTCAGTTTAAGGATACCAAACAAGATAACTAGCTTTTAATAGGTAGAGTGTGGCTATTATACGTTATGGCAGAATTCTTCATATCAAACCGGAACAGACGTAGTGCTGTCTTCCAAAGTTAAACTGATGACGGACACGGCTTAACGGTAGATATGACACATGTATGGCAAACTTGTTGCCTCTGATAATACTTCAAAACGCGTTCTTGTGAAACCATGCAAACATCTTTAATCAATCAGCCCCTTAAATTACTTCACAGCTTACATCCATTTCGAAAGTAATAGGGCATCTGAAAGCAGCAGTAGAAAGAAAACGAGGTCCCGACAGCCATATTTCCGTTCCATGTGACTAATGATTGACTTTTATTGGGTTTTTTATAAGCTGGACTTAAAATTGATGTGGTCTTGAAGCTACAGTATCTCTCAGGCAGGGTACATGTAGTGGGCTACCAATCATGTACCACATACGAGCTTACTTGGAAGAGCCGCATGTAGTTGGCTACCGCGTCGCTTTTTGCGTCATCAGCTATAATGCCAAAATGTACAGTTGTTAAGAGCTTTCAAGCTCAGAAACTTACAATTTACAGGATTCCTAGTGAGTCGATACATACATTTCATAAAAGAGAATACAACTCTCTGCGAATACGTTTTCTATATACGATTTACATGGATTACTAGGTATCACATAAACAAATGTATTATGACGATCCACTGCCGTACAATCTCGTGTAAATAAAATTAAAAAAGAAGACAGAAAAGGGGATACTTTTGAGAGCAGCTTCTGTACAAAGTTAGACCATTCATTTTTTCACTGAATGTTAAATCAGCTTATAACGTAAAGAAAGTTTTTTTGCCGGTTGCCACTGAGTTGCAAAGGTAAGTTTGACTTCTAGAAGGCGGAACTTAAACTTTGTCAATGTGAGGGATGAAGTTGAAATTTTGTCAACAGGAAGTGATATCTTTCCTTTGGTCCATAAAGAGAAATTTGGAAAGGTAAAAGAGAAATAGAGATATGTCGACACTAGGAATCAAACCCTGAGTCCAAGCCATAACGAGTGTTCTATCAACAGAGCTAGGTGCACTCCAATGATATCTCATTACTCAATGCGCCACATTAGCTCCCGATACTCTACTGAAGTACATCGACATACGTCTCTTCGTTATTCTGGAAACAAGACTCTCTGCGCTAAAAATATGAGGTTTTTAATCCAATAGATAGGGAATGAGCATTTGTGCTTCAACTGTTGTTAAGAGTTTTCCTAAAGCCCTGTAGACACGGTGCAACATGTTGATACAAAATGTTGACCTCAACATGTTGCATCGTATAAATGAACCAAGTTGTGCAACTATTGTTGCACGCAACATGTTGATTCAACTAATTTTAGGATAGGACAGGTTCTATTTCTCACAACATGTTGTTGCAAATCGGCCAACGGACGATGCATTTATGACGGTCATACGCTAAGAAAATATTTACAATACTTCATAGATTTTTTAAGTCGGGAATGGACTAATTTCCTGAGTTTCAGTTGTCTCACTTCTGTCTAACAAATATAAGAAAGTTTTTGTTGTTCTAAATGAAAACGTCGTTGTGAAATGAAGTTGTACAACAAGACAGGGTCCTCAAAGCGAGTTCTGTTCAACATGTTGATACAACATTTTGCACCGTGCATATGGGGGCTTAAACCTTGTCGAATATTTATTATTGTACTATTGCAAGATGTAAATAATGGAAGTATCTACTTCGACTAAGTAGCTAATGACAACATCTGCATCACATATGGCAGAGAAATAAGTGGTCACAGGACCTCCCTCTCAACTTAGCAGATGTTAGCCTTCACTCTCGTATTGTTATTCATTTCTTTGAAATAACATTTTCAATACAAATAACAAATTGTTAACAACTGCTTTGCAATGTGTTTACAGATGTCGTTAATATGTTTGCTCCTTTTGTAACACAATTTCTATTTTATAAGCTGGTAAAGTCGTGATTGGTTGATTCATGCTTATCGTTAGGTAGTTTGAACCAATCACAATAATACGGTTTTAATCAATCACGTTTAAACAGAGGAAACACTTAGATTCCCGTTGATGGTCGCCTGCGAAATGCCTTAATCAATATATCTGCTAATAGAACATAGCTAATCTATGGTAAATATAGCCAACAAAGCAAACTGAAGAAATGTTGAACAGATAGGGGAAAAAGTAGCAAGTTTGGGCCCCGTTTCTGATATTTTTTCAATGTGCCTTGGACAGGACGTTGGATTGCACGGCAGTTCTTCCAAGGTTACGTCACATTGCATAGAGAGGGGTTGGAGTCCAAATTTAAGTAGAGTTGACTGTTGATGTCCACTGACAGAGGTTTGGGGGCTTTTGTGGTTCACCATAGCTGAGTTGGTAGAACGCACGTCGTGATAGCGTTCATGGCTCGTTTTCCATTCTCTGTTACCTTTAGAACTACCTTTTCTTCTCGACAACACTTTCAAAATATAGAAACATTGAAATTGTCCAAATTTAAAATGTTAAATTTACTGTTGTTGCTAATGGACGTGAATGGCTTTCTTTCGCAGAAAATACAATGCTCCCTTTTGCAGCACTGCCGGCCGGATAAAGGCCTGTTCTGGGGCCCTCTGGGTTGAAATTGCCCCAGATGGAGGGAGGGATACTAAAGTAGTATGAACCTGCACTATTCCCCTATTCACCATAACCATTTAGATTCAAAACAATTTATCTCCAGCACTCGAGTGACCTCGTGGATAGCGAGAAGCGATATTGCTGTTCAAGTTTGCAAATATATTTGGCAAAAAAGTTTTGCAAGAGCCAAGGGATCGAAACGTTACTCTGCAGATATATCCGTGCTCACGCCTGTACTTTGCGGGCTGTAAGCCGAGTATTCCAACAGAAATACAACCACAGTTGACTCAGATTCACATGTCAAAACTGTGGCTAAGCCATTAAGAACTTCCATCTTGCTGTCAGATCACTAGGGTTAGCTATTCCATTAGGTTTGCGATAGAATAAGGGAATCATGACCTTGAAGCAAGTATGTGAAGTGAAGAATTGGGGAGAACGTGACCAGTCCATCGTAAAGTAGGCACGTCACTTTGCATTTCGCTTTTACATTCTGAACGGCTCGTACTTATGAACATAAGTCGAGTTAAGTTTGACTTATCAACCTGTTATGTAGGTCACACTAAACCATAATTTGTCTGAGAATAACACACTATACATAGCTAATGGATTGCAAATGGGAGCAAGCAGACGTCTGACTGATTTATTCGAGAACAGAAAACGTGAATACAGCCCCACAGAGCAGACAGGATAGCTTTATGCTTAGAAAGTTAACATCATTTTTTCTGTATTACGCCGAGATAAAGTTCTTACAAGATTTGAGATACATTTCTTCTTTCACAGCACGTATAGGACATAACCCTTAGGCTATCACGTTCTTCTCTGTGATATTTGTTAAGGGAAACTCACACGAATGCTTCACTCACGTTCGATGAACATGTACAAAGTTCTTCTAGACTAGAACAATACATTGCTATTTACAAAACCTCTCCCAGTACTCTTTTCCAATAGGTGGAAATCTCTAATCAAACTCCTAAAAGGTCCCTTGTGCTTTATGGGAAGTATAGCAATGAAAACTTCCGCTCTATCAAAGTCCTGTATTTTCTATACCAAGATTCTGTCAATGTATTTCCACTTTTCATCTTACACACTTATCTTTCATTATCCTAATAAAAGGAATCCCAGAAATGTGCACTTGAAAGTGAAAAAGATGCATAGCTGTGTGGACTCAGCATCCCAGGTAGAGGTATTATGAAGTAATAATTCAAATGATACATATCTTGGAATAAAGTAAACGATCTGGAAAAAGCCTAAGGCATTAAGCTAAAACTCGTATTTGAAAGGGGTGCTATCTGAAAGGGAAAAAAGAGGAAAGGATGCGGTAATTCAGAAACGTAATGTTTTGGAAAGTTTACTAATTCAAATTTTAAATAGTGGGGCTTTTACACTCAAGAAAAGGGACCATATACAATAGCATGACATCGTTTATCAGCGATAGAAATAAATTAACCTGAAAGAATGTCATCGGGCAAGGCTCTCTGAATTACGAAAATGATGATCTTGCCGTTCTTAATGGTAAAAGCCTATTTCGTTGCATCTCTGAAACACCACCCTAATAAATTTTAAGCTGATTGGCTAGCTAAAACTATAATTGATTGCTAGGGGAACACAATCATAGCTATAGAAAGTCAGATGCGCAAACCAAGGCCGTTAATCCCCCACCCCCTGGAACGCTGATCTCCATTAGATGAATTTTTAGGACGATTCAATGGATGGTTTCCTAATTAACCACTCTCTCCTTCAAATAAAATTTAATTTTGAGAAAAAAGTATTTGAGATGATAACTTTGACTAAACACGAGAGAAATAGGAAAGTAGCGGGTTCGAATCCCGTTGGTGACGTACTGTTCTATTTCTCTAGTGTCTATTCAAATTCATTTTTGTTGTATGTTCATAAACAAGGAAGTCGAGGGGGAAAGGAGCCAATGCAGATTTTCGACATGCAAACTGTACAAAGAATGAATCCAAAAAGATAAATGTAATATTATCAATGATTTTTATATATTTCAGGACGTTTGAAAATATTCTGGAAATCCTAGTAGGGTACATAGTTCCAACTATAAGAAAGAGGGTGACGAAAATAAGAAAGCCCAATAAGAACATATACCTTTGCATTAAATTTGCATTAAAATCCATAACTTTAGTGCTGTTATTTTTGTTGCTTGGTTGGTACTTTCCAGTAATTTCACTTTATGGGAATCAGGGAGTACAACCAAATCAAGTATGTTTATAGTGGCAGAAAGTATGCAAATGAATAAGACGGTAGTAAATGGCCTTTCTAAGAATATATATATTTATACTTTATGTTTAATGAGTTCTATACTACGTAGTTCATGTCATTTATGTAAATGAAATGGCACTGATGAGGCTAACAGCGAAACAAAAAATAAGGTTGCTGGTGGTGGTGAGAATTCGGGATCGACTACTCGGATGGTCGACTTTACTATTGCACTATCTAGTCATCGTCCTCATTACTATGAGTCTAATGCCCTGCTTCATGCTGCCGGTCCTATCATGTTGATCTGAGAGTAGCGAGCCGTTCTTCTGAAACCAAAATTCATTCAAAATATCACACCTTCCTCCTGCATATTATCCGAATTCGTTAAGAAGATGCAAGGACACCTTGTGAGAAACAATTGTATGAAATAGGTTCTTTGAGAATTTTTATTTCCTTTGATATCAAGTTTTTAAGCAGTCTACTAACCTCAAACCCTCATCCTTTCATTTTGACGTCTAACGAGCTCAGCCTGTTCTAGTAAATTTAGACCTACCTCATTTCCTATATTATTTTTTTCTATTATATCATGATTCCCTTATAAAAGCATAAAAGCTATAAGATTTGTTTGTAAAAGCCCATTAAGAAATATCAAAGGTTCTTTGGTGAGGAAGCACGCTCAAACACTGATGTTAGTATTGTTCCCACTCTGTTTACAGTCATAATCCAACTTAAGTTAAAATAATCTGGCGTATTTTATACTTGCGCGTTCCCGCCGTGTGTTTATGTTCACAATTTGTGAGGATTGAAAGGTCAAGAACTTATAATGGTGATATAGTCAGAGTTTGATTTACCTTTCATTTCTAAAGCTTGCATTTGGATCCAGGAGTTTATCTATGTATGGTTTCTACTATCATGGATCTACATTCTTTCCCATTAGCCCACCCCGGTGACAGACGAAGCATGTGTTCCTTAAAGGCATCCAACTACGTCCTCTTGGTATGATACTTTTCTTTGCCAGTTTGTGGTGGAATAGCGTCGAGGACCAATAAATTGGAGGACTTAGAAGTAACGTGTTAAGGATTGATTTATTCTGTCATTTGCATCAACCTTTATCTCCACCAATCACCTCTTAGTTGACAGGAAGAGAAATAATAGAGTCATAATCCTTGTGTAATTATTTGAATACTTTGAAGAGAAAATACATACATTTGCAATGGCGTACAGATGATTTATGGTACCATCCATCTTTACGGATAGTGTTGTGGTTCCATCCCTCTTTACGAATGATGATATGGTACCATCCCCCTTTACGGATGGTGTTATTTTACCATCCCCCTTTACGGATGATTTTATGGTACCATTCCCCATTAAGGATGGTGTTACGGTTCCATCACTCTTTACGAATGATGATATGGTACCATCCCTCTTTACGGATGGTGTTATTTTACCATCCCCCTTTACGGATGGTGTTATTTTACCATCCCCCTTTACGGATGGTGTTATGGTACCATCGCCCTTTACGGATAGTGTGATGGTACCATCCCCCTCTACGAATGGTGACATGTTGCCATCCGCCTTTACGATATCGTGAAGATCAGATTCTTCGGTTTTAATAATGGTTTTCCTTTTGATGATAGGATGGGGTAATGGTCTGAAAATAGCCTCAGTAAGCGCTATCATCAGTAAAAGTTTAAATTTCTGGGAGAGGGGGAGGGGGGATGTAGAGGCAGATCCACACATGTCCCGCGTAATGATGCTTTGAACCTTCCACTCTTGGCCTATATATTCCTGTTTAGAAATCTTTTTGTATGCCATTGTATATATGCGTTCTCATATTTTGACAAGGTTCTCTAAACTGGGTGGGGTGGGGGCGTTCTGTGAAAAAAAGGATGTCAACTGTTTTATTCAATTAAGTTCTGAAATTGCCGTAAAAAGTTGAACAAGTAACTAAATACTTTAACCGAAAAATTGGGCTGTCTTTAATAGCAACGTGTGGCAGATGCTGAGGGATGATTTTAATGCCCATTTGACAAGAAAATTTTCAGGGTACTGTCGCTTCTCATCACACCCTCAAGTTTCCGCCAATAAACGTACGGGTCTTTATTTCTTATTGTCATGGCATTCCTTGTTCATTTCTGCTGATACGTTTTGTAGTAGTAGTAGTAGTAGTAGTAGTAGTAGTAGTAGTAGTAGTAGTAGTAGTAGAAGTAATAGTAGTAGTAGTAGTAGTAGTAGTAGTAGTAGT
>JAAAKL020014723.1:0-11810 GCA_010016065.2 Carybdea cf. marsupialis auct. non (Linnaeus, 1758)
AGGGAGTGTTGGAGGGAGAGTAGCAGCCCCCTAATCTTTTTGGTCACTGAAAAAAGGTATTATAACTTTTGATTTCCATCTTATTCACACATTTGTAATCTAATTGAGTTCAGAAGTAAAGAAAATTACAACCGTTGATGATATTTTTCAAACCGGCACTTCAACTGTTAGTGTAAGAAGAAGGGCAAAATCCTGAGTATAAGTCTCTCCGAATATAAGCCCTTCCAAAATAAACCCCTCCGAATATAAGCCCTTCTATTCGTCAACCAGAGGACCCCTCTGAATATAAGCACCCCCTTAGCTACAACCTAGGGTCATATTCATGCTAGAAGTTAAATTTTTGAAGAAGAAGAACTTTTTTCTTTATCAGCTGTTACGTTTTTATGTGTTTCCGCACATTTAACAGTGTCTGTTTGTCTGTCTGTCTAGGAGCTCAGGCAATTGTGCCCTTTCCTCTCGCTACGTTCCTTCTTCTCCACGTCTCTCTGGCCATTGGAAAGCCAGTGTTCTTCTTGATCTGGTCTGTCCATCTCAGTGGAAGCCTGCCCCTTGGTGTTTACCGGTGAAGTTTCGTTTATATGCCCTGGATAGGGCGCTATCAGTCGGTCGTCTATTCACATGGCAAACGTAGCGTATTCTGCGTTCTTGTATCTTGTCCACGATTGTTTTTGTTAAACCCAGAATGGTTATAGTGTAGAGAGACAATATCTACGGACTACGCTCCCATCTATAAAACGATTCGCCAGGATTCTGTTTAGTTAGTTAGATGCCCTCCGAATATAAGCTCCTCATCAACCATATTCCCTGTTTCAAAGTCAAAGGAATGCCTGAGAATTGGAAATAAAGCCACATATGCATGGTGCAACATGGTGTATCAACATGTTGAACACAACTCGTTCTGAGGACCCTGTCTTGTTTTACAACTGGGTTTCACAACTGCGTTTTCATTTCATCAAGAAAAAAAGTTGGTTTTTTTTAATATCAGACAGAAATGGGAGAACTGAAACCCAGGTAGTTTGCACATTCCCGTCTTAAAACGTCTATGAAACATTGCAAATTTTTTCTTAGCTTCCCTTCCTCCCTCCCGTATGACCCTCATAAATGCATCGCACTTTTACTAATTTCCCACAACATGCTGCGGGAAATAGGACCTGTTCTATTCTAAAATCAGTTGTATCAACATGTTGAGTGCAACAAAAGTTGTATTAATGGTTTCCTATACACGTTGCAATATGTGTTGAAACAACCGTGTATACGGAGCTTAAAATGGAATGGAAGTGCCATGCATAGAGAACATCAAAGGACTATGAAGTAGCTTAATCAAAGCCGAATCCATAACAAACAATATCATTAAGTGAAGTAGAAATTAACAAAAAAATTAAGAGTAGCCCTGATAGCATTTTATTAAGTAATTTTTACCTTGATATTTCGAATTCCGGTCTGTGAAATTTGTCAGGGGCTTGAGCTTTTATTCGGATATTCGTGCATGCACCTGTGAATGACACGTGACTTTAAACCGCCGAGCAGGGTAAAAGCCCCCCTCAATATAAGCCCATCTAAAACTTCTTACCGAAGATTACCAGCCCGGAGCTTATACTCGTTCTTTTACGGTATATTGAATGAAGCGCATTCCTCATGATGTAATAGAAAAACATGCTATTGGATGGATAAATAAGGCAACAATTTCTAAAATGATTCGGTCTATGCTTTGGGGGCAGCCAAGCCCTTTTAAGGAAGCCATGAGAGAGAAATTACTGAAACACAATTAAGATCACGAGGTCTTTAGAAGATGAAACACCATATTTCATAATATTTTTCTGATATAGAATGGTTTGAAAATAACTCACGTATTTTCAAGAGCTTTTGTGCGCTTTACTTGCAGAAAGAAGTAAATCAGGAATCGCAATGATGATCAAAAGCTTTGTTCCTGTCCAAAAAGTTAAATATGTTCGAAGTTTAAGTAACGAAGTCATACCCTGTTACATACTATGCTCTAGATCTGCTAGCCTCATTTCAACTGATGAACTTGAGGCTGACACTCTCTGTGCTTATAAGTTAAACCAAACCAAAAGTGTCTTTCCTTTAACTCACGATGAGAGGGGATAAACTATCAAAATCAAAGATAAATATTGGGAAAATGTTGAGATGGTCTATTAAAACGGCCGACTTGTTCCCTGTTTATTCTATCCAGATTGGACTCCTTTGAGATTTCGTGGACCAGAGAGTGGGGGTCTAGGAGGCCCCTAGCTATGTTACTGCTAATAGCTTTGTGAATATTACTTAGGGATGAAAACGGGCAGGATTGTTAATTCATCTATCAGCTATAAAAAAATAAATCTGTTTTTGAAACTTGAGGCATCGAAGTCGACGCAAACTGCTGACTATCAAAATGTTAAATAAAATTTTTGTAGGCTTGTTGGTGACTCTTCGAAGGGGTGATCATTACGTCAGCATTGTCAAAAGATTGAAGATTGGTCTAGTTGTTCACAGTAACATATATAGAACTGTGAGCATATTAGTCTCCTCTCCACCCCCTCCCACCCCTAAAGTGTGGGTAGACTGAAATAACGTGTATTTGTATTTTGCATTATAAGCGCTTTCACTATTACGAGATGGATAGAAACTTGCAGAGTCAAGAATGTCGATCAAGTAGATAACATGTTTGCGTAAATCAATTTAAAAAATAATATGAGATATTAAAGTCATTACAACATAACATGTTACAGTTAAGATAAAATCAGGGAAAGACCTAGATAATTTATCAAATAAATATCAGACGAAAACGAAAAACAAAGAACCTTAAATAAGTTTACCTTACATATATACTGAATCTTAATAAAATCTCCTTCCGTACATTTCAGGAAAGGTTTAACATGTTGGTTTTTCTTGCTTTTGGTAGCTTGAAGCATTCAGCCATAGTTTTAGAACGTCAAAGCTGGGGTCCTTTTTTGAAAAGACTGGAAGCAAGGTCCTAACATTTAAATGTTCCCTGAAGCTTTTGCAACATGAGATCATCAATAGGATTGTAACGAGTTAGGGGCTTAGTGTCACTTCAGAATTGTCTCCTGAAGGAAAATACTTTGGTTTGGTTTCAAACGGCTTCTATTATCAAAGAACATGAACTAAGTCCATAAAAACACAATTTTCTCAGTTGTAAATAACGATTTCTGCTGACCTCTTTGCTTGAAGGAAATCTACTCAAATATCATTTTCTACAATAAGAGTTTACCTTAAAACTTACGTAAATTGAAATGGCCGGCCGAATTGACAGGAGTTGGCTGAGGGATTCTCAGCTTAGCTCCTCAAAGTGCATAGAGTTAAACTCAGCATGTACATCATTAAGGAATACTGTTTCATTGAGATTACATCTTGAGCAACATGGACAGTATTGCTCGTTTACCCAAATATACTCACACATCTAGGTGTCGTATTTCTTACACTGACGTCAGACAGGCTCCCTTAAAAGGAGGAGGGTCTGGACTATATTAAAGTCAATAAACGATTTTTGCAAGCTTTACTAGTGTGTCGGTGAATAAGCGATGATGTCAAAGTCAGTTATAAGGCAAACGCTCAGGACTCCTAATTAGATGGCAGCTCATCCACCAAAATATGTATCATTGATGCGACAGAGCTCATCATCATCATTATTATCATCATTATCATCATTATCATCATCATCATCATCATTATAATCATCATTTTCAATTTAAAATCCATTATTAATCCATGCAGACATGGGTTGGACTATTCATCTGATTTCAGATCTCCACTCTGTGCGGTTCTGCGCAAGCTGTCGGTTGATTCCCTTAACACGTAGGTCTTCATCAACCACCTTCTCCCAGGTTTTGTAAGCCCTACCAGGCCTTCTCCTACCACCAATCTCGAGGTCTCGCACTTTCTGTAGCCAGCTGTCAATATCCCTCCTTTGAACATAACTAAACCACCTCAGGCCTCTTTGAATCATTACCTCAAGTAAAGGCTTGATGCCTACCCGGGCTCTATGTTCCTTACAGGAATATCAGTCTTTTAGTGTCACACCACACATCCAACGTATCATCACGGTCTCATTTCGATGTATTCATTGACAATCTTCAGTCTTGGCTGGCCATGTTTCACTACCATACAGCATCACACTGTGTAAACAGGTGGCATAAATCTTCCCTCATATTCTCAGATATGTTGCTTTGGTAGTGAGAAGAGGTAGGAGTTTTCTGAACTTCTGTCATCCACTTCTTACTCTAATGACAGAACTAGATTCAGCTCCACCACCAGTATCTAACATATCACCCAGGTAACAGAATTTGTCAATCACATCAAGACACAAGTAAGCATGTTCCTCATGCCCCAAACCTATTAAGACCGAGCTTTTCTTGTGCTAGACTAGGAAATGAGGCAGCTTTTGTTTCCAGCGGTAGAATTTCTTGCATAAATTCAAAATTCTCCGTGTTTATTATAACCAAACTAGCAAACTTGGCGAAAAGCAAGTTTAAACTACACATAAGAGATTAATTTAAAAAATAAATAATGGCGTAATAAACATATGTTGTGAGGTCATTATCTCTGATTGATGTTGGACTTTAGCAAATCAGATATAAGTTCTTACTCGAGTTGCGGGTTTCTCCGTTGCAAGAAACATTTGATTGGTTTTAAATGTTGAGGAAGGTATGACTGACTACTAGGAATTTTACCCCTTGGTCAAGTTACCTGCAAGCCTTTGTTCTGCAGAACAACATCAGACATCATACAAGCGCACGTCGAGGTACCATGCTTGCGAAAACAGGCAACAGAATTTACAAGATTGGCAGGAGTGAATCAAGGATCGCTGCCTTCTCTTCTCTTGTTTAAGTTTCTCAGACTCTAAGCCACAGTAAATTGGGGTGTCAAATTAGTAGAACATGGACAAGTAAAACTGCTTTTATTGATAAATGATTAAAAAAATGCATATCAGAGATTTAAATTTGGTGTACATTTCAACACCAAATCTGCAAATAAGACGAAAATTTACGAAGGCCATGTCGAGGTGGAAGCCAGAGCATAAACAAACTTTTCTCATTTGATTGATGTACAATAACTGATTTGCTCTACAAGAGTCCTGGTCTTTATTTAGTGTTATTACGGTAGGGATAATTTAAAACAGAAATAAAGACATTTATTGATTATGTTCATGATCAAATGATCAATCAATGATAAATGACAATCTTAAATAATATATTAACCTCTTTTGAAACGAGGCTGAAACCAACATATGACTTTGCATTCTTCTTTTGTAGTAAGCCCTCTTTTGTAAGTCATGTGAGATGGTTGAGTTACGCTTGTTGAACAGAAGCTTCCAACGTACTCGTAACCTCTAGATCCGCTAGAAATATGTCGAAAGAGTTCTTTCGTATGATTAAATCATTACAATGGTTTTCTCATGATCACTCGTTAACTTGAATCGTCACAGGCATTGCAACATCTTTACATTTGCATCCATACTGTGCACGACAGTCGTTAATACAATAGCTTATGACTTAAGTTGTAAACATATGTACCGATACGTCCCTCATCATTGTAACCACGCTTAGGTCATGTTGTATTAAATGTAAAATAAGTATCCTTTCACCTATCTTCTTGAGTAATCGTACATTCCGTAAATATTTTAGTATGCCATATATACAGTAGTCTTTGACTGGTTTAATCAGTTGTGATCGACTGAACGCCGGATCTACTGTAGGAATTTGTTCGTAGAATTCAGCCGACCATCGCCTAGTTATTGCCATCGGATACTCTGATCCCTTTTTTCGATACAATATATATACTGGAACGGTGCAGAGCGCTAACAGCAACTTGTATCGCACCTTCCTGTAACGCCTTGCCGCGCCGCCGCCTTACACATACATTTTGGAAGTGTGATAATATGCGACTCAATTAAAAAGTTAAACAGGGTTTGGGGGCTATTATCCTAAGAACTAATGCCTTTTATAGGGGTAATTTAATAGGCAATTGTTTGCGAGCCAGTTTTTCTGAGGTAGGAATCGTCTTTGAACCCATTTTAGATTAGGAGAGAAACAGTATCTCCAAGCAGCTGTTAAAGGTGAGGGGTGATATTAAAATCTGTATTGTTCGACACTCTAAAACGCCTACTTTTGACATCTGATTGAGCTGAAAGAATTCTGGTAGAGAGATATATTCCTGCCTCAATGCAAAATTTGAGCGACACCATACTTATACAACTTGTCAGGGTAGTCCGGATCTTACATATCCTCCAGATCTGGGACTGTGGATGACCTCAACTAAAAATCATACAAATGATACGACATATCTGAATTGTAAATTACGAAACGGTTTTACAAGTGATACAGAAATCGGACAAGGGAACACTTTGATGGATATTCATTTTGCTGCCACGTACTGCAGTTATGGAGACGTAAATTGTTAATATCATAACAAAAATTATAGAAAGTGGATAAGAAGTAAAAAGGTGAGACCGAGACTTTGCCATAAGACTTCAAATGAAAAATAAAGAGACACCTAGAAGACTGGAAAAGTTCCAACTGCTCCGTAAAACCTGAATTTGCACCACTGTGATCAAGACTATGATTGTGGCGTGATACCTGCTATTCGCCTGGTGAGAAGTTCGTGCTGAGGGTCGAAGGATCGTCATCACTTTAGCCAGTTTATCTCAGTTTCATTTGTTGTTTTTTGGCCTCGTTGCTGAGATATAAATAGAAAATTTGCAGGCTATTTGAGTCAATTTGAGGCCACTGGTTGATACTGTAGCTCTTTACAAGCTAAGATGAAGACTCACGTATTTCTTGTCATTTTCTTACTTGGATCAGTGCTAATCGTGGATGCAAGGTAAGATGTAATGGCTCATTTTAAGTTCACTGATAATTACAGCAGTCCGCACCTCCTTCGAATTACTACATATAATTGTATTCAGGCCATATTGTATCATTGTAAGTTGAATTACTTTGCAAGCTTCTTAATCAATGATTAGAATTAAGGTAAATACGCAAGAGTCAAGAATATCAACCTTTGGTAAGCTAATTTGACCATTAAGTGGAATAAATATTTTGAACTCTTACATAGCAATATGACAGGGCAGACAGTGTCGGTTCGTGGATCATGTAATACGCAAAGAAAAGTGTCTTGCGGTGCAAGGAAGAATTGACGACAAACGGTCCAGAGGGCGGCAGCGCGTAAAATACTTGGACATGATAAAGGACATTGTTGGCCGAGATGAAGAAAAGATGAGCACAGAGAACCAGTTTCGTTGTTCGAGAGATCGACGTTTCTAAAAGACATTGGCAGCCCAAAGCCTTATCAAGCCTTACCATGCACTTGTGATGATGATGATGATGTTGACAAAATGCAATATATCTATTATCTTATGTTTCCTTTAAATATGAAAGCGCTAGCAAGGTTTAATTAACAAGAGGTAGCAACTGTTCACAAAGTTATTTTGATTGTCATTTTCTTGAGCTTTCTTCTTACAACACAAATGAAAAGTGTTTGTTAGCAAAGAGGGAGTGACGATTGTAACATCTGGGAATTCAATCAGTATAGAGAATACAATTAATAATAAATATCAGGGATTGATGTAGGGGTTGCCTCGTTCAAATTAAGAGTAAAACGAGCCATGCTGGAATTCCTTTTCCCTATAAAAGCTCAATACTTTAATTGTACCGACATTTTGTAAAGCAGATACTTACACAGAATAAAAACTATTCATTTTATGCATTATAATCCACGTATTCGGTAGCGCCCTCCTAAATAAGTTTATTTTATGTTGGCCCCTAAACCCTATACCTTCTCCCAAAAGAACTTTTATCTTACAGTTTCCGTAGCTCTTTATAATTAAGCAGTTCAATAAAATGTTTTTCCTTCATTGTTTTCGACTAGGATTCTATTTCCACGTGTTAACAAATTGTCGGTACGTTTACAAGTCGAGCTGAGATCGTTACGAAAACGTTAGTTACCAAAACAATGATCATCAACATCAGACCGTTGGGACAGCTTGAAGCAGTACATTTAAAAATCGCACTTGCGAATTAGAGCTAAAACGAACTGAAGAAAATTTTGTGCAGAATTATGTTTTTGAAGGCACCTAACAAGCGCTTCTAACATGTATTGGAAGCCAAAGAGTCCCTTTTGAGCTGTCAGTCGTCGCCTTAGAAACACTGATCTACACAGTGGTACAGCAACCTTTGCTGTTGTCTTCAGTGTTTCGGCAACATATATATATATATATAAACAATATTAAAGGTATAAAGTCCGGCTGCACCCTATCCTTGGACAGATAGTGTGGTGTAAAATGGTATTTCTACTCACTGGCCTCAAACAATACCAAAATGTGCACAGCTTAGCTGTATTCCCGAAAAGGAAACCAATTACAAACTTTTCGATAACATTTTCGGGCAATTTTGTCATATCTACATTGTACGTTTCTGAAAAACTTCAGTCGTGCATTGATCATGGCGATCAATGATAATTTTTTAAAGTCGTAATTGTTAAGCATTCTTTTATATTTCACTCATCAATCGCACGACCAGGAACTATTAAAAACCTTGATGTCCTAAATTGAAAATCCAATAGATTAATTGGCTATCCGTCAAACAGTAGCGGTAACTAAGTAATAACTGCTAATAACACGAGGAATTAAGAATCGTTGTACTGTAGATCGTCGATTGTAGAGTTCAGTATTACTTTAAGTACTGATAGGGACATAACACGAGAGCAAATAATAGTTATCTGGCCTTCTCTTATATTATCACTCTCTGACCCTATTGCTACTAAGTGTAAGGGCACACTGGCGTACCCAGGGGAGGCCGATTGGGTTATTTCTCGATTTGTACATGTAAACCAAAAAAAACATCCTTCGATCTCTTTTACCAAAGATATAGCTTTTGATAGCAAAGTATGATTATTTCAAGCATTTGCCCCCATTTTTGTTGTAAAATTTCAAGAAGGCTCTCCTAGACTTCCCGTACAGTCATAACTCAGGCCAATATAGGCGTGCTCTCTTTTGAAATTCCTTTCTCACGCCAGTACCACTGCATAGCACAATGGGAACAGGCATGAATTCTTAATCATATCCCATATCCTCAAGTCTCCTCTTACACGTTCTGTCTTTTGATTATCCTCACACATGCATATGTTCTTCTCAAGCTAAACGTTGCTGCCAACCCAACAGTTTGAACTTGTTTAAAAACGGTTATTTCATCTTAGGGATTTTGTCGGAGCTTTTCAGTTTCTGTCATTTAAATGAATACAAAGACCTTGCGTGGTTGAAACGGATTGATTCTTAAAATCAATGGAAATGGAAAATTTATATACAGAAAACAGAGGTTTTTGAACTACCATCTCCGTAGGTTACTATTAAATGCCCTCATTCAACTTCATTTCGACTATGGATGCACTTTATGGTATTTAATGTTAAAAAAATGGTTGTCAAATAAAGTCCGATCAACCCAAAATAAATAATTTCTTTATTGCTCAAACTTATTAAACACAGCACATATTGAAACCAATTAGTTTAAAGCCATAAATTGGCTGCTAACAAAACTCAGTTTCTGTATGAACAGGTTTTAAACTTTTTAAAGGCTTCTCTCCAAATTACACCAATAAAATCTTAATTTACAGCAACTCAAAACCAAAATATCCGAAGATCTGGTTATAAATTGCCCCTTCCATCGAGGAGAACAAATTTGGGACAGAAATGTTTATCGCACCTTGGACTTCAAATATGGAACAGTTTACCAATTAATCTGCATTCACGGCCAACCGGAACATATTCAAACATAAACAAGGAGATATCCTGAAGGAAAAAGATAACATTTATGTGTTCTATTTGGCTCCACTAGTTGTCATGTCTGTCGTAAGATGTCGCACAGGGTAGACGTTTTGTGTTAAAATACATTTTCACATCTAATGGAACCATTATTAAAATAGGGCTAATGAGACTTTTCAATGTTATCCCTGCCATAATAAATTACTACTATTACCATTGTACTATTAGTATTATTTTGTGCTGTATTATTGTAAATGTTTAGCTTCAGTCGATGTGATTTTAATGGAAATATTTTGATTTTTTTTCCGTTTGATTTACATGGTAAATAAAGAAAGAAATACATACATACATGCATACATGCACACATTCGTACATACATACATACATACATACATACATACACACAAACATTCATACATACATACATACATACACACAAACATTCATACATACATGCATACATACACACAAACATACATACATACATACATACATATATAGACACAAACATACCTACATACAAACATACATACATACATGCATACATACATACATACACACATTCATACATACATACATACATACATACACACAAACATTCATACATACATACATACAACATACATACACACAAACATACATATATACATAAAAACAAAATCATTTTTAAGGTTTCAAAAGGTCTTTATTCTTAATATAATTTTAATCTATAAGCTAGTTCTATACTCTTACATGTTCGAAAGTTGTTTTTTGGGGTTGGAAAGCTATTAATACATAAATCATATGCAACATGCATTGCATACACTGACATAAAACAAGTAAATTCCAGTAGATACGTTTTTGGAAAATCGACACAGTAGGCCTACATAGTCATTACAGCAGGTTTTCGTGTAAACACCAACGACATGTTTCCTTACACTCTTATTGGTCGTATTTTTGCGAAAAAAAAGGTAGAAATAAAAACAAAGACGTAAACAACCAGCTAGCAAAAGAAAGGGACTACATCAGAAACTGTCGTTTCATCGATTTGAAAATGGAAAGTCCAAAAATTCAAATGGTGTCCTGCAGGAATCAATTTTAGGGACAGCTTTTGAGGGATGGGGCAAACAGAGGTTAAGGCAAGATAAACATTATCATCGTTAAATGAAAGCTAAAGGCTCGGTTATGGTAACATGTATCACTTGGAAATGTTGGATCTCCGAAGATAATTGAATGAAAAACGCTCAGATAAGAAAGTTCGATAGCTCCACGTGATTTGTCAACCTTGAAGTTTGCTCTTGTTTTTTGCGTAACACGCAGGGAGTGATATCGTTCCGTCATCAATCTCCACGAATCCTATATTGCAATTATTAAAAAAGATAATTAAACACGGTTTTAGTGTGTGTGAAACTGTTTGAGGTAGGCTATAATCACAAACATTTCAATTTATAGCTCAAACTATTACCAAGAGAGTTGTTCTGTTTCAACAGGCAAAACGGAGGAGATAAGGCGTTACCCATGTGTTGCAAGCAAGATCGCTACCAGATGGTTTTGTGGAAGGGGTCTCAATAAAGCCATGGAATGCGGTCACGACAAAGATGGCAGCCTGATATTGCTCTTTAATGGTAGTCCTATTTCCTAGAGTTTCTCCTAAGTGACAAGCGTAATTTTTAAAACCTACAGTACGTTTCCTTTATAGGTCTAAAGAAGAGCGTAGAAAGAAGAAAATATGTGACAATGCTTGCAAAAGATTATCAAGGTACATGAACGTCAGATTGCTAGGCTCAACCGTAAGCCAAAAGTTTATTAAAGAGGCTTTGGAAAACTTCTGTAGACTCAGAGGAATCGATGACTCGAATAGCGTAAGTATGCTAGCTTCAGTGTTTTGACATTTGAGGATCTCTTTTTGTAATAAGTTGTCAACTCAGTTTGCCTTGCATTCGGCTTCTTTTTGAGACTATTGGCGCCAGCCTCGTTAGAAGTGCCCTGACCATTTTTAACTTATTGGAACGAGAGCGAAAGGTTGTGCAATCGATAACATCGTGTAACACATGTGCTC